>JAYKAV010002219.1:2367860-2485845 GCA_035582835.1 Phoebastria nigripes | reverse complement strand
CGGCGCCCGCAGGCAGCGCCCGGGGCCCGGGCCCGCTCTGTCCCGGGGGCGGCCCGTGCCGCCGTGAGGAGGCGGCGCCCCGGGACCGGCGGGGGCCGGGGCTTCCCCCGCCCCGCCGCGCTCCGGCTGGGGAGGGCTGGCGGCCACGGTCTGGTTTCAGACAAGCCCACCTCCGTGCCCCCTGTCACGCTTGCTGCTACTTGGCGGCTGTGGCCGGCGAAGCTTTTGTGTGGGGGTTTTGTAGTCGGTTTCCCCCGGTGGTTTTAAACACTCGAAATATATTTTAAAACCAGGATTGGGTACGGTTCCTTTTGTGGATGTTGGCCTGGCGCACCGTTTCTGCACGAGGGGTCTGAGGAAATGTTAACGGACAGGGCACTGTGCAGGCATTGGGGATGGCAGGCCCCTGGTTTGTGTCTCTCTTACATACTTCCTGTGTTTTGGGGCATATTACTTAACTTCCCAATCCCACGGAGAGCGAGTGGTACTACCTGTTTTGCTAGGGTTAAAATGTAAGTTGCTAACGCTTCTGAAACATTTTCAGAAGGTGAAATAAAATGTGCCGTAACAACACAAGGTATTTTGCAGATTCGAATACTGTAGGCATCGAAGTCAGAACGAATTGCCAAATGCCATGCAGCAAGTCTGTTCTGGAGGTAAATACAGATGCCAGCAGCTCTGCCTTCTTGTTCCGAGCGTTAGTTGCTAAAGATTATTTCAGCTCAGCCTTCCCGAGCGTGTCTGTGTAATCGGTACAGGACCTCTCATCTGTGGGCAGAGTCTTGTGGCCCTGTGAGGTGCCGAGCCCACCAGGTTACGGCTCCTTGCTGCTCTGCGGGGAGAGCCTCCAGCAGGGAAAATGAGCTGGCTTCGATCGTCGGCTCACAGAGGGGTCCAGTTTGACTCCCAACTCACCAGAAAAAGACTATCTTTTTATCCATTTTATTTATTGATAGCATAGTGGATTATAGTGGAATTAATGAGTTGAGAAGTTTGACACGTACTAGAGCTCATGCTGGGTAGACGGCCCTAAAGGAGAAATAGGGAAGGAGTCTGCCCCTATCTGTGCTAGTGAGAGGTGAGATTGATTCCCTCCTCTTAAGGAGCTACTGGCTTACTTGTTGAAGGAAGGCAAAACTCAGCAGTATACATGTATTTTACACCTAACCAGCAGGGTGATTAAATGCTTTGAGTAATGCAAGTCCGGTCTTAACTTTCCTGAGTAAGGAGAAACTCTCAACTGGTTGAGAAACCTAAATACCTGAAGAGTGGGTTTACCAAATGCTTTCTTTCAGCAGTAAAATGAGGTTAAAAAGCTTCTTGCTGACTTTTATTGCCCCGATTGTGCTGGTGCAACTGTGCATGGAACTGAATTTCTCAGTTATTTCTGCCATAAAAAAAMCCCCGAATCTCTGTGGAATGATTTCAATAACTGGTTTATATTGTGGCCCTAGAAACAGTGCTGTCAATACAGCTGAGTTGGGTAAATAAACTGCAGTGCAAGAGAGAGGAGAGGGGAAAGCAGAGGCAGGAGGCAAGATTTTTTTTAAAAATCAGTTTTCATACTATGGGGGGTGTTTGTGAAACTGCTGTAAGTCACTTCAACTTCAAAAATATTTTAGCCTGTGTCAGTCATTAGATTTGACTCCAAAAAATTACACAGTGTAGCTTCCCCCGCTTCCCCGACTATCTTGCCATCCCTATGTGAGAGCGGGGGACAGAGAGCAGCAGTCTGGTATCTGGAACACCTGCCAACCAGAGAGGTTGGTATGTCACAAGTATGAGTGCATATATTCAAGGTTAGGAAGTGTGGGGGGGTATTCTTGTATCATTTAAAAGCAGACTTACACGTTGGAAATACTGAAGCATACAGGTCTAAGGCAGAGCTGGTGCTAGAATTTTTATTTTCTGATGTGGTTTTGTTCTTTAGTTAGCTAGTTCTTCCTCAAGTTGTAAGTAATTAGATTTTGTTTACTGTAGAAGTACACCTATTACTTCATCTAAACCTGTACTATTAATAAAGTTCAAGACCAAAAAATTGCTGGTACAGTTAAAATGAAAACTATCCTTAATACAAAAACAAGCCAACCTAAAGTGTAACACAAATTCAAAGTGACATAAGTCAGAAAAATACTGAAGTGCTTCTGACTGACTCATGGCTCTAATGTAAGTACATGTTCTAGTGTTTTGTTTTGTTCCTTCAAGACAATGTAAATCTAAGCTTTAAAAGTAACCTTGCTGTGGAAGCCCATCAAGGAGCATAACTTCACTTATTTTGAGTAGATACCTGGAAAGGTTTTAGTTCCCTATAATCTTTCAGGAACTGCCGTCCCGACTTCCAGAAGGAAAACCTTCAGTTCTGTACTCAGTTTCTAGTTTTAAAAGAGGGGTGGACAACAAGAATCTCTGACAGACCTTGAAGTAGTCTTACGCAAACTTGTAAGTTGGAGCCCTCTGGTAAAGGAGGTATTCTGTATCAAGATTGTAATTGAGTGCTTCTGTGTTGGTTAAAACTACATCAGTGTTGCTTAGGAATTCAAGGGTTGGGGTTTTGAAAAACAAGTTTAAGCTATATTGTTCAACTCATGGCCAGTTTTTAATCAAATAATGAATTTAGTTCTTCAGAAGTTGCCTCAGTAGCCTAACTGCTGATGTTAAAAATCTTCTAATAATGAAATCATTACATAAGAGTATAATAATTGCTAAAGTGGTTTTTTTCTGTATTACAATTCAAGATTAGTAAGAGTAGCTGCACACGCACTCACATAGTACATTTAGGAAATAGGTACTTCTTGGAGGTATAAGGATTTGAAAAGGGTAGGGGCAAGTGAATTTAGCAGAAATTTTCCTCTTCCTCTCACTGTTCAGTTGCTGGTGTTGGGAGGCCTAGGATGAGTGCTGGCGTCCGGAGGTACGTAGGTTGGCTTCTTCCCCAGGATGAATTCTCAGGACAAGAGATTGTTTGGATGGAAGGTTTTCCGAGCATTACAGGGTTGTTGATATAGTAAGAAGTGTGTGACAGCTGGGAGGAAAGGCTCTGTTCTTGTTGCTAGAGATTATTTACACCAATATTAAATAATTCAAATGGGATTTTCTGTACTCGGAGCTTTGTGCCCTGAACTGCTCTTTGGAAGACGAAGATTACTTTGAAGGTTGCGAAGTGAGGGCCTGAGCTGTTGGATGTTGATCGTTTTCTAGGCGGCAATGCTGGAATTTATCCTGCATGAATATTAGTTATGTATTTAGAAACCTTAATCTTATAAAACAGATTTAAGAATAATAATAAAATGCATAGAATGAAAAAGTGCCTCTAACCTTACAATATGAAGTGAGTGGTGGGTTCTCATAAAGTAACGTAGGTACACCAAGAAAAACTGGGGTTGTTCTTGTTGCAATAACATTTAGGGACCCTATCATGCTGGGAATTAGAATAACTTTCCTTTTAAGTTTCTATTTCTCTGAAGAGTTTACAATTAAACGTGCTACTTATTTGGAAGGTTGAAACGATATAAGCATTTTTTACTTCATTGCTTTTGTAGTTTTGGGAATACATTTTATGTTGAATCTCAATTATGTTTCATTGCATTTGTGTTCAGTGATTGAGCTAACTTTATAGTCTGTGAATGACATCCTATTTAATTGTGACGACAAGTTAAACTTTAGCTACAAGATGCTTCATATCCAGCTAATATTCTGCAGGAGTATATCTCAAAAGATAAGTGAAATAATTCTTTTGTTTTGCATAGCACGGGAAAGGCCTTAGCTGAATACTATGTCTGACTTCGGGTCACAGCTTCAAGAAATACATGGTCTAGCTGAAGAGAGACTAGAGAAGAATAATAACAGTGATCTGAAGTCTAGAAGGTCAGAGCTTTGAGGAAAGACTGAAAAAAGCTTGAGRTTGCTTAAAAAAAGAAATGGAAATTGTCAAATCTAATGCAAAGAAGAATGCGAATAACTTGTTCTCCAGGCTTGTGGCGATTACTGCCAGCAGTAGTGAGTTTAAATGGTAGCAGAGGAGATGGTTTCACGTTACTGTTAGACCTTTTTCTTTACGGCTAGGTATAGTGAAGCATGAAAATAGACTTTCTTAACTTATTTATAAAATGTCCATTAATAGATTCTGTCACCTCTACAGGCAAACGCATGTCAGGAGTGATGGGGGAAAGTTGATCCATGTGTAGAAAAGACGATGACTTTGATAACATCTCGTCTTTTTTTCCTTAAGCTTTTTATGATTTATTTGTGGCAAGGTAGATCGAACATTAGAACACAACCTTAAAATACTTGAGTTTAGTGGGGATATTAAAGAAATTTCTTCTTATGATGTTTTTCCGAAAAGGCAATAGGATTAACAGCTCTGTCCTGTGGTAGCTTGTTTGATTACACAAAACTTGCTTAATAGAGAGTAGCTTCTTCTGAAAAGTTTTGATGTCTCAGGAGGCTTGTTTCTTGTCTCTGTGGATATCTACAAACTGGTTGGATACAAAGTATTTGGTATTGAAATTTTTTGTTAATTTATGTTGTTACTTAAGCCACTAATGCTATCCCCATTTGCATTTAGTTGTAGTTGTTAAACTCAAAGACGTCATATTTTTAAAGCTGTTCTAATAATATCCTTCTTGACACTTGTTTAGCCAGGAAAGGCAGTTCTTCCATTCATGTAGGTAAAAATACTGTAGACCAAATGAGATTTGTTTTTTTTTTATGGCAATATCTTTTGATGGTAGCTATTTTTTAAAACAAACTGAAAAAAACCCCTAATTTCCTTAAAGCTCCAATATCCCACTTTGTTTTGTTATTTTGTAACAAATCTATAGTTCAGTTTTATTAATTATTGTATCTATAGAAAATATGACTGTATGAAAGATTTTGGAGGGAATTTCAATTAGAAGGAAATATAATTTTATTTGTACTTCCAAGGGAAACAAAAGAAGGTTTCAAATGATCATGAAACCGCTAGTTTTCTTCCAGTCCAGCCTTACATAGAAGCTACTTCAGGTTTAAGAGTTTTTTTGGTGATGCTTTTTGGCCAAGCATAAGTTTCATGTAAGTTTTTTATTTTCAGTTTGAACAATTCACTTTTGAAGGGCAGTGTAAGGCACAATATAGTAGAAATGCTCTGCCATAACCATGGTCCTTAACGGCTGGTGCTGCTCCCTATCACTGCAGTTACGCTGAAGTGCTCTTCATTTAATCAGATGGTGCTCCGCCACCCAGAGCGGGAGGGTTTGCTCTTTGCTGTACCTGCGCCTGGCCGCTCAGCCAGATCTACTCCCTTGTGCCAACTTAGTACCACGTAGGTCCTTCCTTAAGTTGATGCAACTCACTAACGCTGAAGAAAATTRGCATCGCTTTTGCTGGGTTAGTTTTCTGCAAGCTTAGTGAACTGAATCTCCTCAACACGGCACCCAATGAGCTCCAAAACTCTTGTGAGGTAGGAGACAGAAGAAATGTGGTTAGGGAGAGTAGTGGTAGTATGGTGGATTGTCAATTTTTTCCCCCTCCCTTTTTTTTTTTTTTTTTGTTAAGATCATCTTTGTCCCATGAAACTGCACTGGCCTTCATGTTTTATATTTGAATGAGAAGTCTTGTTCATCTGAGGCTTCCTTAGCTGGACTTGCCAGGTTTAGATCCTGAGACGTTAGATCTTTGTGGTCCTGAGCTTACACAAGCTAGGTTGTAGCAGTCTTACTCGGTCTCTCTGGATTACTTTCGAGCGTACCTTTCACAGAAATATGATTACATGCCATAGTTTTGCCAGTGTGCCAAGGACAGGAAGGTCCTTTATAAGCTTCTTGTATAGTAAGTATACTTTTCCAACAGCTTTGACCACATGAGAGTACTAGGTACAATATTTAGGTTTTGAGGTGTGAGATGGTTTTTGTAATTTTTAACTGTTCACACATCTGTGTGTGAACACAGCTACTTTCTCATAGCTAGTGCAGGGTACAAAGTCAATATGTGATATATGTGTTTCTTTGCTTCAGCTTTTTTATTCCAGTTGCTCTTGAGCTTTTTGGGTGTGCACTGGAATCCTCTTAATCTTCCCTCCTGCGCACAGCTTCTTTCCAAAATGGTGAAATATGTATTTATGCAACTGATTTCCTCTTCTGTGACCAGTACTAAAGTTAAACAAGGCTGCTTGATGCAGAATTACATGTCTTTTCTTCGTTTTTTCCTGTTTAAACCCCTTGCTGCAAATGTTTGGCTTGTTACTCCACCTTTTTAGCATTTGTGTGTTTTGAAGGAGCTGCAACAGTGCCTTTCTTTATTCTGTTTCTGATGACATTTTATGAATGTGGACCCTAGCAAAAAAGGGTGAAACAGGCGAAGGTCTCATTTTTAACCATGCCCATTGTCTGAAGGTGCTGTCAGTTCAGGCAGGAGTTTTCAGGGAACAGTGCTGCCAGCTATCATCCCACCATGACCCTCCCGACCAACGTGAACGTTAAAGATCAGAAAACAGAACCTGTGCTCTTTTCAAAATGGAGCTTGTTGTGCAGTGCAGGTATAGTGCTCGGTATCAAATGAATTCTCCGCACTATCAATATTGAGTTCAGGAGATCATAGGAGTGTGTTTGGGCACTGAAGGAAACTTTTATTTTTCTAAGGTTCTGATCAAGTGAAATATTTTTGTGGGTTCTCCCAGTATACCTGCACAAAATTTAGTATGAAAAGGCAATTAGATTCTACATGAAGGGTACCAAATTTGTTAAAATCTTTCGTCTAGGAGGCAAGCAAGTAAGGTTGTTAATGAACAAAATGTACTTACTGTTTAAAAATGTTTTGCGTAACTAAGTGGCTAGGAATTTTTTTTTTTACTGCAAAAAGAGGGATACCAGCTCTAATATCTTCATCTGTTACATAGTGAGGCCCCTTAAACAGTATATTCATTAGTAAACCTGTTGTTAAATGCATTGATAAGTAGTAAATACTTTTCAAATGCAGTTACATTGTGTGCAGTCAACATTTTCTGACATTTGGAGCGCAGACTTTAATTTTTTTTTTTTTTTTTTTTTTTTACTTTATCTCAGATAAAGGGTTTGTTTCGAGGGTAGGCATTTCTGAAGTCTGAGTAGCGTGTCTAGTTTTTTTTATCTCTAGTACTAGTTATTCACTAATGATGTTTGAAAAGCACTATAAAATCAACATGAAATGACAGACATCATTATGACTAAGAAGTTGGTAGTATCTAGGTGTTTGGAACTGGATGGTTGTATATTGGTGCCTCAATCTTTGAACTGGTTTTATAAATTTATTCATTAAATCTCAATAGGTCAAACATTCTCTCTAATTAATTGTAAGTAATGTAGATTTAAGTGTGAGTCTTTAGCATCACCTGAGGTAGCTTTCAGAAAGGATTTCTTTAAGCATTCTCGTAATTTTGCTAGAATACAATTTGTAAGGGCTAATAAAGTCTCTTGTTTTTAAGCTTATGTACAACGTTGAAAATTGATGTAACTTTTTCCAGTCTCTAGATTCAGTGGTTATAGGTTATAAGTCTTGTAGCAGGTTTTATGTACTAAATAGTTCTCCAATTTGATCAGCTGAAGTTTGACTGAGTCAAATGAAAATATCTTTTTCAGCATCTTTTTTTTTTTTTTTTTCCCAGTTTTCTAACTAGATGGTTGTTTTCAACATCCTACCATGGTAGCTGTTGTATCTTGGTTTGGATTTTTTATTTTTTTAAACTTTCCTAACTCTACAATGAGTGGCAAGGAGCCAGTTCTGCCTTTTAAATTATTTCATTTTTCATGTTGGTACTAGGATTACTAAGGCAGCATGGTCTGCTGAGTAGAACACAGAATTCTATTTAGGAGAATGTGGTTTCTGTGGCAGTTTCTATTTGTGACTGTCTTCTGTGATTGGGAGCAAATTACTTGTGTTTTACAAATTAAAACAACAAGTACATTTGCTCCGTTTTGCAAATAAAAAAAAAAGTACATTTGCTCTGTTTCAGGTTTTGAGACCTGTTTGTGATAAAAATGGGATACCTTAGTTACTTTATTGGATCACAGATATTTCTGAACAAACAGAATATATTTGTACTTGACTAACAATTCCAGCTGTCTCTCATATTTTCTAACCGGTTGGTAGAAAACACATACATAGTGTAGTAATAGTTTAGTGGTGGAATATTGCGAAGTGTGTAACAAATTCTTTTATGGATTGATAACATGAACTTTTAAATAGGTGCTGATTGTCTTTTCTGGATAGTCTAATTAATTGTGTGCTCTGGCAAGGAGAGAGCAGAGTAAGTTCTGTAGTTCAGGCGAGACTGAGTTTATTTGTGTTGTCATTTTAATTAATGTGACCCAAGCTGTGTAAGAGCTCTGCTCAACTAGCGTTTGCTTCTTAAAAGCAATTATTGTAATTAGCTGGTTGGCTGCTTGCTTTCCATCACAAATATGACTTGTCTTCAGCTTAAGGTGTGCGGAGAAATAGTCTGGTGTATGCATGATAGTCTTTTTTTAAATTTCACTGCTGTATGGATTTAACACTTGTTCAGAATCTGTGGTAGTTACCTCTCTAAAGCAAAATTGCATTCTTAAATAAGTTAGGAAATCTGGATAGGGTTCTCTCTCTCTCTGTTTTGTGGGGGTTTTTTGGTTGTTTTTTTGTTTGTTTGTTTGTTTTAAAAACTGTGACAGTCTAGGGAGAAGTTGTTAAATTCATAAATGTAAATACAGTGAATTGTACCAGAACTTGATCTATGTGTGATCCTCATGACTACTGACTTAGTACCAAAGTGAATAAAAGCGACTAGTAGTAATGCAACACGAAAGCCTCAAGGAATGTGGAATTAAAGATTTAGTCAGATCAAAGACAGCCGTGCAACTGGTGGTTAATGATTTAAATGAAGGATACAGACACCTCTTATTTTTCACACTCTGCTGTTCTACTGTGGTAGAAAACATTTGTTAACTTTCCTTTTTATAGTGCTTGGAGGCAAATTCTACTTAGCAGCAAGCAGCAAAGATGGCGGGTGATGGAAAAAGTTGGGGAATGAAAGAGAATTGAAACTTAAACAGGAGAGCCTGTTCAGGTAGCCTGAATCCATCTAACTATGGGCTATAGAAAGGAAAGGTGACTTTTTGCACTAGCTCAGGTGGTCACTGGGTCCTTTGCCAAGCTGTTCCAGCACGCTAGACTGGCAGAAAACTAACCTTGACAAAGAGAACAATTTTCTGCTTGTTTAGCGTCCTGAAAAGGTTCAGCCAAAGGTTTACGTTCTGGAGAAAGAGTAAGGAAGGGACCAGGGGTAAATAGCCAAGGACAGTACGATAATTGCCCCCACCTTCTAGGTTGGTGTAAGCTGCAAAGCAACCACTACTTAAGGCTCTTGGTGACTTTGTTCTTATAGAGAAACTGCTTGGTTGTGTTACAAGGGTAGACTTTATTGAGCTTTATCCTTTACAATTTATCATTGTATTTAAAAAAAAAAAAATTTTAAACACTTACAAGGAGTAAGGAACATTTGAAATCGTGAATTCCTTTTGTTAAAGAGGAGGCAACGTAAGAGGCAAAGGCCCAACAGACTGAAAGGCTATTTATTCTGCTTTAAGAGTAGAGCTGAATGATGAGCAATTCAATTTGCATTTAGAATTAAACAAAGGAGAAGACATAGGTTACTTTCAGTTGCAACTGATGGTTTGTAAATAAATGAGAGCTGCAAGAATATTAAGTAAAAACTAAGTGTTAGTAATACCAGGATTTTGTGTGGTGGTAAAGAAAGCAAGTCTTTATTGAATGTGTTTGTCTTAGAATCGCGGAGTTAGTCTTCCACTTATTTTTTCAATATTTTCTGCTGCTAACTCCTCAGAGATGATACTCTGATACTTGAGCGTTAACTTAGTCAGATGTTTCCTAGTTTTTTGGAATAGGGAAGGAGTTGTTGGGTGTTTGGTTTTGGTGGGGTTTTTTTGCTAAATGTCACAACAGACAGGGTTGAAAACCTGCGTTACTGGTTATGGGGGGTTAAGAATTGGCCTTTCCTTCCTAAAAAATGTTACCTGTTAAATGGAAAATAGTTTTAATCTTGAAGCTTTTTTAATATTTTACTAACTGTTGTGCTTACAGCAGGTGCCTGCTGATGACATTACTGTATTAGCTGACCTAGTTATGATCCTAGTTATCAGACAGGATGGTACAAAAAATGTTGTACCTCTTCTTGAGGATTTTCCTTCTTGAACGTACTATTATACATCTTCACCGAGGCCATTCTTCATCAGTCTAGAAAGATATGTTCATAGACTTTTGTGGAAAAAGAGATACCAGGTCCTTTTTCTCTTGGCTGCAGTAACTTCTGTAGATATTGTTGTCCGTAACTTATTTACTATTCTGTGATTGTAAATTTTACCAGACTCATTCTGAACTGTCTAGCTAGCCAACAATGAAAATACACTGTCAAAGTTCGTATCTCAGACACTGTAAAGGAGCTGCGATAAAAATGATTCACCAACGTTCACCAACTACACTATTGAAAATGTGGTAAGCGTGAAGAGCCAGCAGAGAGTAGGAAAAGTGCAAAAATGAGCACAGTGGATGTGCGAGTGGAGAGAAACTTCCACTGAGAGATGGAGAAGAGCTAGAGCCTGAAGTATAGGAAGAAGGAGAGGACTATCCTTCCCACTGTATGTGCATGTTCCAGCAGATGACTGCAGAAAATGAAAAGCAAGCTTTGTAAGAGGCAAGAAGAGGACTAGCACCATTGAAGGTTGATAAGGGGGGGGAAGTATCTCGGGAAGAGATATCAAAATGTGAGGAAGAGGTAACAGTGATTTTCAGCAAAGAAACTGGGAGAATGCAAACTGCATCTTGACATGTGAATGCTGAGGTGGGGTGCTGAGTTATTAACCCCATTCATATGTCCTCTTGCCTCTTTCATTCTAACGGTTCACTTTAAAGTTAGTTAAGACATTAGTCCAGTTAAGAACGATCTCATACATGACAGCTTTCTAAAGCATTTTCTGACAAAGTGGATCCTAGCTCAGTGGACCGAACAGTTGAATTGATTCTGTAAGAAAGAAGCCTGAAGGGACTGATTAGAATACTGTTGGATAGGTATTAATGATTTTGTCCTCCTTATAAAACAGTTTCCAAATCAAATGCTTAATTTTTTTTTTTTTTTTTTTTTTTTTACAATTACCTAGTTGGTTCTATCAAAGTATTCCCCATCATCACCAAGTATCATAATCCAAATGCAGGACATACTGTGCCTGGACAAATAATGGCTTTTTTTTCTTTACAGAATAGATTTGAACTCTCAGGTGTCTTCTACCAAATGTGAAACATAGAGCTTAGAGTTGGGATGTGCTGCAAGATTTGAGTACTGATGCCAGGTGCAAAAAGGGTAAAAGATAGTTTGCTTTTTGCTGTCTCAGGCACTACATATTTTGACAAGCAGCAAAGGATGCGAAAATAACTTTGTGGCTTATAGCCTCACATTTGTGGAGCCATAGTCTTCCCTGAATAGATTGGATTTAGGCTTCTACTGTATCTGATTTGCCTCTGGCTTGAAATAGGTCATCATCTTTATTACATTGCAAGGGAGTGCTTATTTGCAAAATTAATGCACAATTATCCACAATAGGCAGATACAAGTTGATATATTCCAGTATGTCTGGAATATTTCCAGTCTTCTGGCTGCCTGCGTCCGTGTTAGCCTGCGTCAGCTTCCTTGTGTCAGCAGCACTAGAAGGAGAATCAAATCTAATCTCTTGTGATAGAGAATAACCTTAACCTAATGCTACCAGATAGGACAGAAGAATTTATTTGAGGCTTTTTTTGGAAAAATGATAAGGTTATCCAAGCTGTAAAGGATTCATTACTTTTTCGTGGAACTACAGTGAAGCAGTGTGTCTCAGATAACCATGCTGCTTCCTGTGGGAAAGGACTGGCCTTGCATGTGGACAGTACTAGGTGCACTGCAGATTTACTTCAGAATACATTAAGATTTCTAGCAACTGTCTCTTAGGCTGGCATTGATTTTTGTATTTCTGCAAGATACTTGGCAGTTGTGGTTGTATGGTTTCCTACAAGTGTGGAGTTTCATAAGTGTGGTGGAGTGCTCATAAGAGTAAGAAAAAATAGCTCTGTTCTTTCTTAATGACCAGCAGGCTTCTGCAGTTTTCTTTTACTTCTAGAGAAAGCGTGAATAAGGTGTGGATAAAGGGATTACTGTGAGATCTCGAGGAAAGAATGGTATTAGTGTGTACGCATTTAGCTTGAGAAACTTGGTTTTATTCTGTTGTCTAGGAACAAGCTCTTTGGTCCAGAACAGATTGCTAAAAGGATTCTATATTTCACACTTTTGCTGTCTGTGGTGTTAGGTAGTTCTTTGCTGCTGTCCTGGAATGTACGTGCTTATGGGGAATGAGACACTAAATTCCTAGGCAATTTTTGTATAATTAAGTTTTATTTGGACAGTTGAAAGAAACTCGTACATCTGCGAGTGCTTCTGAACTGAAGAGATTCAATTCTTAAGAACCTAGTGTTTCAGGTTTTTTCCACAGAGATGATGGGGATATGTCTTGGTTCAAAGTCTGTAAGGCTGGGCTCGTGCACATGATGCAGACTTAGCTGAGATGAGTTATCTGAACAAGCAAGTCTGTGAGGAGGAAAGACAGGCTGAAGTTGCTGGCTCTGCTGGCTGTGTAAGTGCAACAGGTATGGTGTATTTTTTGTGAGGCGGAAGCTGTGGGTACTGTGGTGTGCAGAAGCAGGCGTTTTCGAGTCGCATGAGGTCACTTGCACAGAGCACCAGTTCCGAATTCCAGTTAGGAAAAGGCTCAAGTTCCTTCAATTGAATTGGAGTAGTCGTAGATCCTGCGTGGTAGAATGCAGTATACTTGCACAGGAGTTGATTGTCAAGGAGCTAGCTAGGTAAGGGATACTCTGGACCACAAAAAACTGAGTATAAGCATATTCATTTATATGGGAAGCCAGAAGGTAAGTTTTCTCTAAGTAAAAATAAGTAAAGTTGCCACTTAAAGGGAAATTGTGAAGCTTGGAAATTTGCCATGGCGTACGTGTTCTTGTGCATACTTGATTAGGGATAGAATATGCTAGTCAATACTAGATTTGTGAAAGTTTTTTCAGCTTGTCAGAAGAGTTTTGATGAATATGGCACACGAAATAGGTTTTCCATTTCTGTGAGCAACAAGTAATGATTTGTTGCTATGGTTGACTTTGATAAATTTCCTTCTGCCTTCAGCGTACTTTTAACTGTGTGACTAGCCTTTCTCAGATGATAGAAATCCATATTAAGTTTGCCTGTAAGATTCACTTGTGGAAAGGCTCTTGGTTTAGTGCACTGATGTATAGTAGGTAATTCAGGGCACTGTTTTCAGCTCCTCTGAGCAATGTTGTCTTCCACTAGACTTTAACTTCAGCCTCTTCTTCAGGTGAAGACATTTTTGCCATAGCCTGGCAGCTGGCAGTAAGTTTCAAAATTTTTTATTTTCTTCATTAGTCACTCAGTTTTTGCTCTTGTCATGAAATTAACTTAGCAGGAAGATTTCTGCCCTCGTTAGGGGCTGTTTGATTCTCTTGCCAACATCTCCTAAATAACATGCTTCCGTTGTGCATATTGCTGTTGTTCAGTTATTTTTGTTATTCTATATCTTTACTGTAAGAGAAGAGAGAAGCAAGGTTGTGGTTATGGCACAAAATAGAAAATAACATATAAGCAAGGAAGTTATTCATTATCAATCTTCAAAAAAAGTATTTGGAAACTCATCTGACAGGGGTTCATTCTACTCAGCACTGGTGAGGCCACAGCTGGAGTGCTGTGTCCAGTTCTGGGCTCCCCAGTACAAGAGAGACATTGCCATACTGGAGAGAGTCAAGTGAAGGGCCACAAAGATGATTAAGGGTCGTTGAAAGGAAGACGGAACCAGGCTCTTTTCAGTGGTGCCCACTGACAGGACCAGAGGCAATGGGCACAAACTGAAACACAGGAGGTTCCTTCTGAACATCAGGAAGCACTTAATGTGAGGGTGACTGAGCACTGGCACAGGTTGCCCAGGGAGGCTGTGGAGTCTCCATCCTTGGAGATATTCAGAAGCTATCTGGACATGGTCCTGGGCAACCTGCTTGAGCAGGGGGTTGGACCAGATGAACTCCAGAGGTCCCTTCCAACCTCAACCCTTCTGCGAGTCTGAGTTACTTTGTCAGTGAAGCATCTTCCCTCCCCACCTCCCTCATTGCCAGGCATTTAAGTACAGTAAATTGTTGATATTGATTGTGGTACAGTACATGTTGAGGAAAACCTTTTGGTGGGTAGAATTGCCAGAATGACAAAATAATAGAAGTTGCATTAAGTACTAATGAAACCTGTTTCTGAAGGTAATCCTGAGATGATTCCTTAGTTTGCCAATAATTTTCTGTATACACATCCAGGTTAACAGCATGTTACCAGTTACACAGTAACTAAACATCCTAAACCCTTATATTGAACAGGTTAATTGAAATAGTGTTGATTCAAGCTTGTTCTTTTCACCAACCATACAACTAGCTGAGGGGAGACCTTATCGCGCTCTACAAGTACCTGAAAGGAGGTTGTAGCGGGGTGGGTGTTGGTCTCTTCTCCCAAGTAACTAGCAATAGGACGGGAGGAAATGGCCTCAAGTTGTGCCAGGGGAGGTTTAGATTGGACATTAGGAAAAATTTCTTTACTGAAAGAGTGGTTAAACATTGGAAGAGGCTGCCCAGGGAAGTGGTGGAGTCACCATCCCTGGAAGTATTTAAAAGACGTGTAGATGAGGCACTTAGGGACATGGTTTAGTGGGCATGGTGGTGTTGGGTTGACGGTGGGACTCGATGATCTTAGAGGTCTTTTCCAACCTTAATGATTATGATTCTAGCTCTTGCCACCTTGGGAAAAACTAGCAAAATACAGAAATCCTTCTCTTTGCTGCTGGTTGACAGTCCTAGCTTCAACGTGATAAATTGATTGCAAGTTGAGAAGCAAGCTGACTTCCATAGTCGCCTCAACGGAATTTACATACAGAATACTTGAATAGCACACTCTGTTTGGTGTCCCCTCGCTCCCCTCACTCTTTGTAGTTTGGTTTGCTTGTTCCTCAGCAAACTATTTTTGCTTGACTGTAGCTTCTTGATGAAATCTTTGTTTTGGTATCTGTTCTAAAACTTGGGCTAGAAGTGAATCAATTATTAGTTTACTTTAGGAAATTACTGGCAAATAACTGATGTCTAGAGTTAGAAGGGGTAAATAAAGTGGTGTGCAAAATGTGAGTTCTGTATTTGAGAGTTTGTTTCTTTGTGAACATCTCAAGTTACGTAGTAAAACTTGTTTTGATCCAGCTTGGATTGGATCCTATTACTGGTGCCTACTTTAGAATATGAAGTTATTTGCATCTTCTTTTTAAAAAGGTAGGTTGTCACAATTTGTAAATCCAGACCGGGTCTTAAGACTGTATATATTTTAATCTGTGAAATAGGTAAGAGTTAAACTGAAAAAGGTAACAGGAATCTTTAAAATCCCTTTGGAAGAAGCACTGTGTGTATTATCTTAATTTCTTCTATCCTGGGTCTAACAACTCTGACGTAATCATTTTTTCCTGATAAATAGTCTGAGTAACAGTACCTATGAAGAAGAGATTCTCCTTTTCCTCCCACTTCCCCCACTATAAATTTCTGACTTTGGTTGGACTAAAGTAGCTTCTTAAATCAGTGTAGCATTATTGCTTTAAATGTTTAGGTTTATGCTTCACTGCCTTCTTAGGTATTAATTAGGATTCATAATACTGTTCACCTACAATAGTCTCAAAGTCCTAAAATTGACTCTTTCAAGATGTTGTGAAGAATGAGTAACAACCTGAGTTGTTTCATAATACAGTGCCGTAAGTTTTCTCTGTGCACTAGAGGTAGATGTCTTCTTCAGATTATGTCCAAGGTCTGTAAGAAAACTTGCAGGGTAGACAGAGTATAGAAGTCAGGGTATAGAAGGTGCTCTTTAAGATCAAGACATCCTATTCCCATGCAAATAGAATGCTAGGTCTAGGTTTTATGAATGTTGTTTACACAGATTACTTAAGGTTTGATAGAAGAACTCCTTCACTAAACTTTGTAGTACTGTAGAAATCGGGTTGCAAAGTCTTGCAAGGAAAATACTTAATACGGTTTTGATAAACATGAAAAATAAACTGTTCTTAAAAGTTGTTTATTCAATGGTTCCTGAATTTTAAAACCAAATTTAATTTTTCTCTGTTTATCTCAGAAGCAAGCTGTGTCTTACTGACAGTGGATGAACGGGATAGCTTTGTTCACTATTTTACTGATAATTAAAATGCTTTTATTATGGACTTCTGTTATTAAATATCAAGAAAATGTAATTTGTTTTAGGACAGACTCTCTAGGCTCCTTTTGATTATAAAAATTCTTAATTTTCTGTTTTAGGTGTGGAATATCAAACAGATGATTAAATTAACACAAGAACATATAGAGGCACTGCTAGACAAATTTGGAGGAGAGCATAACCCACCRTCGATATATTTAGAGGTAAGTTTACATTCAAATGAATGTGGTTAGATTAATGGTGTGTTATCTTAATCTTACATGAAGCATCGTATGCTAAAGCTGAGAATACCTGTAGTAAAAGACAATATTCTCCCTGTGTATTAGAAACTTAACTCTTTCCCTGGGGATAGAAAGGAACTGCATGGGATTCCTGGTATGCATCAGTAGGGGAAGATCAGTTGTATGGTCTAATAGTTATGTTGGTGCAATTGAAATATAAAGCATTCTTTTCAGGTGCGGGGCGGGGGGAAGATAGTGTATGTGTAATAGAAAAAGGCATGCTCTGTTGTTAAAAGCAAATATATATACACATGAAAACATGTTGTAAAACTAACATTGCCTTTAAAGGAGTTGACTTCGCTTTTTTCTCTTTGAAAAATAATCATGTAGAATCCAAAAAAATGGTATTAGTAGAAGGGAACTTCTTACAGCAATACACAAAATTGTAGGGTGGAGTAATATTTTTTTTTAAGCTGTATTTAATTTGTAAAGTAACTACAAATTAAATTTCTGTATTCTTTCATCACTCCAGATTTATAAAGTTGCATTGACGTAGGACCATTAAGAGCATAAAAAAGGACTGCATGCATAAGTTACATCTGTTAGGAATTGAATGGGTATCACTTGCTCCAAACCCTGCCCTTTTCTTGGTTCTCTCAAGTATTGAAATAACTGGAGGTCAACAGATTTCTTTTGTAGTCTTTTTAATTGTAATTGCTGCCTAAAGGCACTGGGTAATTAAAAATAAAGATCTCATTATTTGAGGTACTTCTAGCTTTTATCTTAATATGTCAGAGCAGGGCACTAGCTTGATTATACAAATGTTGACATAACGTCCTTAACAGTTAAGGTCAGATGAGGCCCTCTGTAGTTGCTTTACTTATTGCTAATGTGAAATCGGAGTATTGAATGAGTGCTAATCACTATTTTAACCACTTGATGGTATATAGACACACCTCTGTTTTCACATGAACCAGTTCATTCCATGTGTCTGGTTTTAATATTGCACATGTATGTTGGTTTCATTAGATTGTGTATCAAATTGCACTAATAATGAGCTTAATCTGTTCTAAGTCTGGATTTCAGGTAGTGAAATCCTTAGTTCATTATAGCCATTTGTAACTTGCTTGTATCTAAATTAAAACTGAGACCCCTGCGCTGGAAGCTTTTAGATTATTCTGTAGTTCATTAGTAGGGAAGAGGGCATTTACAGTCATAAATGTGTACTAGRAAATGATTACAATAGTGTAAAGAGTATGGTAAGTCTGAAATAGTTGGTGACTACAAACCATGAAGCTTAAAGTAGATTTGCAAATTTGATGGTTCCATGTGCTGCTGAGATGAAACTGCAGCTCTGGCTCATCAACATGGCAGGGAAGCTCTGCAAGATGGAGCAGGGTGTTCCTCTGCTGCAGTGAGTTCTGCCGGATCATGAAGCCAGTCTCGTGACAAGTAGTGCTGGTACTGACTAGGGAGCAGTAAGCCATTGGGAGGAAGGTGGGACTGACTGGGATTCTGCTTTTTCAGTTGAATTATCCCATGAGACAGCGAGTCCTGTGACAAGAGCCCACCATCACTGAAATGAAAAGCCTTGTTTTTCTCAGCTCTTTGCTATGTGGTTCCTCCGCTGTCTTTGTTCAGGTACTTGCAGTACCAGCAGTGGCTAAGCCGCTTCCAATCACTAACCTGGAAGGAAAATATTCTGGTTTTGTTGGATTAGTTTGCCATCCAGCTAGTAGGTTGAACTTGRTCATGATGAAGTCCAGTGAGCCCCAAAGCTGTGATTAAGGTTAGGGAAGGGGAAGAGCTTGCAGCTGTGAGCCAAGAACCTAGAAAACSGATGAGAGAGGAGAGGAACTTTCTCTTTGGATGGTCATTAGCTTAGATTAGATCATCCTCAGATGGATTGACTGAAATGAATAGGATTAAATGCTGCAAACCTGTCTTGTTTAGTGTGTAGGTTTCCTGTGGTAGAACTGAAGTGTGAGGGAAAGAAAAAGAAGAAATAGATAACAGAGTACCTGATACAGTCAGAAGCAAGATTACTGTCTACCCTTGACTGTTCATTTCAACGGAGCGGCAGTTGTCTGGTGCATCCTTTCTGTGCATATCCCACCTTTTTGGCCGCTTTTGGCTTGGTCAAGAACAGGGGTTGCTTTCTATTGTCAGAATTTACATTGCAGCAATTTATCCAAATCTGATCTGTCACTGCTAGAGCTAATGTTTTGGCTTTCTGTATTCCTCCACCTGTCAGAAAAAGGGCCAGAACAACCCTGGTTGCAGCATGAAAGGACAAAGCTCTGTGTAAATAGCTCTGAATGTAGTGTGATAAAGTGTGGAAGAACACGTTTGCTTCTAGGAAATGCGGAACTAAGAAAATATAGTAGTTTTGATATGAATAAAAAGAACAGGAGAATACATGTGGGTAGCTTAAGTGGTTCAATAGATAACTTGTCTGTCTGGCATCTGTTAGAAATAGCAAACTCCCTACGTACAGAGCCGCTGTGCGATATTGGGCCTGTTGCTCAGTTCCGTACCAGGGCATCATCACTGACTTCTATGCACGACCCCTCTTTCCCCCCAAGCTTTCACTTCTAGGCTGTGTCTAGGTCTTGACACCATGGTCTGTGTAGTGTCTCCAAAGTGCTTGAACAGGAAGGTAATGTAACTTATACTCTGTCCATCCTCTTCTGACTTTTATATTTTGATTGTTTTGCTGAAGTCTCATTTCTGGCTGTAAAGTGCAATATTGCCCTGCTTTTACCCAGAATCTGTATGGGTAATTTTGCTAGTCTGTTACTTGGACTGCATCACCCTTCCCTTTGTTTCCTTCCACTGCTCTGATCTCTTTGCATCTTCCATAAAATGTGAGCAACTCTTAAGGACTTCTGTAGATTGTGCCAGTTGATCATCTCTTGAGTGCTATCAGCAAGCATGTTGTCTGCTTCTCTTTCAAAAGTTGGAATTAGCCAAAGCTAATTGCTAGAGAAGTACCTGCAAATGAACACTTTTGCTTTCACACCCCACCCCCACCCCCCGCCTCCCCRTTTCACTGTTGTAAACATCTAGTTTGTTATTGTAGTGCTTTCTGCAAAACCATGGCATTTTGTATACCTATGAAAAGCTTGACAGCTATCCATCCATCTTCTGGTGTGTAGAGTTTCAGTACAATAGGATTTGTTCAGTTCTTTTGTACTCCTGTCTGGCTTTATGTCCTTCCTTTCTTACGCATCTTACTAACTGCTCACGTTCACAGAACTCGCAGCACCCCTTGCGCTGGCTCCTGGCCTGTGCTGGAGCTGCCTCTGTAGACCTGTCAAGTAAAGTTGTGGTTGAACCCGGCAACAAAATAGCATTTCAATTAAAAGTGGAAAGGAAGGGGTTGGGGGAGCGGAAGCAGCAAAGGAGAGCTGAAGAATTGAACAAGAAAATTAATTCTGAAAATTGAGCATTCAAAGGATGTAGTAAAATTATTTGTGCATTGAATATAAAACATACACCTCATTTAAAAATAAAAAGGAATTTATGCCTTAGTTACAGTTGCTCAAGAAAATAGAAGCTAACAAGCTTTTGTTTCTGTGCTCATCTGAGGGTAAAAAGACAAAATGTTTTTTTTTGTGGCAGACTTTTTTTTTAATTCTGGGGAGGTTCAATGCGTTTTACATCAAAAGAACTTTAAAACTGACAGCTATTGTCCCAGCTGTCATTTCAGGATTCATTAATTGACTATGAAAGAGGAATGGATTTCTTGAAATATCAAAAGTGATTGATGTGTGCGATGTTGAATTCAGCATATATTTAATTATTCCTGCCAGAGGAGGTACTCAGATTCAGGGGTATCTCCCTGCCTTGATCCATCACTCCTCAGTGATGGTCTTAAAAAGAAAAAAGAAAAAAAACTGTAGAGCGCTGGGAGTAGGGCCTGCAAGCCTGGGCAGGCCACTTTGTGTGCAGCTGCCTAGGAGTGGAAAATGTAGCATGAAGCTGGAGGGCAGCAGGTAGCTTGTCTCTCTTCTCTCAGGGCAGGAAAGTAGGGGCTGAGGAAAGAGACCAAAGCTGCAGAGAGGCTTCTGAGTGTGTGTGTATAGGGGTAGGAAACAAAATGAACAGAAGAAAGGAAGAAAAGAACGTTTGTCATTAACCACACAATTTTCTTCTAATTGTTATAATTAGTAATAGCTTCGGAATTCTTATCAATGTTCTCTAATACAAGTACAAGAAAAACTTTTCTGTTTGTTCCGGCTGGAAGAAATAATAAATGCAGTAAGCAATGGCTGTATTAAAATCTAAAAATGGCTTATAGCTAAAATTCTTTCTTAGGTAATCCTAGTTCTTAGCTTCTTCCATCCCCTGTGTGTGAACATGTATCTCAGCTCTAACAGGCTCCTGGAAATCACCGTCAAATATTTGAAGTAACTGCTTGACTCGGTAGATGTAGAAATATCACTAATAGCATTTTTCGTTTCTTCTGGAAAAGAGGCTGCAGGAGCTCCTCGGTAGGTTTTACCACACTTTTTGGAAGCACTCTGTATCACAGCAGCTGAAAACATCAATGATTTTTGTCTTCCCACATAATTTCTTCGTGCGTTATATCTGTCCTTGAAGTGCTGTTTCCCAAAATACACAGTTTGTGATTCACTGTGGAAAAACCCTTTTCTTAAGGGTTTGCCTAAGCATTGTAAATATTGGAAATCTTTACTGCAAAGAAGTCTAATATTATGATACTGGGAAAAGCTGGGATTCAGTTCGCAGAAATCATTAAAATATGCAGTTGTGTATTCTTCTATAATGGCCATCAAAAATTTTTTTTTTTTTTTTGTCCCTACTAACAAGTACTGATGAAAAGCATAACCTAAGTTAGGGAAAGGAGAAAAAAGATCTGTGCATTTCAACTTAGCATTGGCAACAAATACTGTTTACAAACTGAAATGTGTTGTAGAGACCCAGACTGGCCAAAAGCAGTCAGCTCAAAGTTAGAAAGGAGAGATCGTGCTTAAATGACTTTAATCAGATTTGTTAGCCTTTGTAGACTCTTAATGACTGTTCAGGGAGGCCTTACCTATTTAAACTTCCAAAATGCATTGTGTGTCCTTCTTGCCTCATAGTTGTGTGTACAGTATTATCTAAGAACACTTCATCTGTGAGAACTTAATTGAACAGTATTAGCCCATTCGCATGTAAATAGTTCTTCATGTGATGTGAAGTTGCGTCCTGGACCTGTAGGTCACTTCAGTTAACAGTACAAGAGTAAGCTGCCTGCTTTTTTTTTGTTCAGACTCCACACAAAATAAAACAGTATACAAATGCATAGATAGAATGATAGTGGTGTCAAAATAAGTTTTAAAACTCAAGTCAGCTTTAGTATTGTCCTGAAGGAATCATCCTCTTTCCTACTCCTACTCTTGGAAGCAATTTAAAATGAGAATCATGGGGGTAGAGGTACATTTGTCCCCAACTACTGTGATGATTTCCCCCCCTTCCTCCTAGCTTTCTCTTTTCCTGGGCTATTAAACATATTTTATTCAGAGGCCTTGCTGTTGCCATTTTTGAGAGTTTGGCTGCTGAATTTCAGGAGAGTATTTCATTCCTTATTCTTGTATATCTGAAGAATCCACACAGGAGGTCAAATTAATTAAAGAAGATTACCTCTTTGCTGATCTAACGTATGCTTATTGCAACAGCAGGCAGATGCAGTCTGAAATGGATCTTAGTGCTGAATCTCAGGTTGTTTCAATCTGTGGGATTCTAGGAAAATGCTAACTCTGGGCACAGCCACTGGGAAACATGGCAGTTCTCTGGGGACATTCAGATTAATTTTTACCAGGCTCCTAACAGATGCTGATCAAATATGTTGGACCAAAACTGGAGTGTCTAAAGTTAGACTAAGTACAGATTTAGGAGTCTTACTAGATGAAGAAATCCTGACGTACGTTACTGTCTATCTTCAGCTCCCATTTAACTTAGTGGGATTTGCATTTGATCAACAGCCTAAAAGGTCAGACATCTTTTAAATAGAAACACAATCTCAGTTTCAAAGACCAGGAAACTGTAGTTTAGGCTTTTAAGAGTCTTGCAATGTGTGGATATTATCTAAAATTGGTTGAGGAAGGGAGAGAGCATGGTAAAACCAGTTGGTCTGCTTGAGTTTAGACTGGGTTTCTAACCAGATGTGGTAGGGGGGCAGGGAGAAGGAGAAACCATATTTTGCTACTTGGTTTTGTCCCAGATTAATTTTTAAAAAAATATTTAACTTGTTGCTTTTTGTTTCCTTAGATGTTATTACTAGAATGTATAGCCTGGTTATGGCCCAAGAAAGCAAATTTCAAATATAGTATAAATAATATGTAATCATAGAATAGTTTGGGTTGGAAGGGACCTTTAAAGGTCATCTAGTCCAACCCCCCTGCCATGGGCAGGGACATCTTCAACTCGATCAGGTTGCTCAGAGCCCCATCCAACCTGACCTTGAATGTTTCCAGGGATGGGGCATCTACCACCTCTCTGGGCAACCTGTGCCAGTGTTTCACCACCCTCAGCGTAAAAAATTTCCTCCTTGTATCTAGTCTAAATCTATCCTCTTTACCTAGTCTAAATCTTTACCCTCTAATACAAAAATACACATATTTTTGATAAAATTCCATGTTGTCATCTTGTCAGCAGAACTCTTTCAGCACATCTGTGTAACATTGTGCAAATTCTGTTGACTTCCGAGGTTAGTTTTTATATTGTCAATAGGTTGCAACATTTAAGAAGTAACTAACTGCTGCTCCTGAGTGAGCAGCAGTTGTATTATGGCATGTATATACATTGTATATAAACTTGCCAACTTCTAATGCTTTAGATGGGCTTGGCAGCTTACCAGGCCTTTATACATTTTACTTAGTGAAGCCTCGGGACTATTCTCACATGTATGAGACCATATTATATGATACGCATATATACTGATATGCAATGTAATTAAAATTAACTTTTTATTCTATTTTAGATAGCCATAGAATTATGTATAGATTGATAAGATGTGCCAATGTTCATCTTTCCAAATATATATTTTCCTTTAACTTTGTGAAATACTGTAAATTCACACTAAATTGGGAGCCCTGTAGCGATACAGCAAACAAATAAATTTGTGGAGGATAATATATGTTATTAAAGACAGTCTATTTTTGGCAACTAATAAACAAGCTGGAGGAGTTGAAGAACAGAAGCCTCACGACAAGAAGCAGCACAACAACAAAGATGAATGCAACATCTTGCACCTGCGACAAGGCGGCTGCCCATCGGTGCAGGCAGGCGGCTGGCTGAGTAGCAGCTCTGCAGGAAAAGTGCCAGGGAGTGCTGGTGAGCAACCAGCTGAGCCGTCAGTAACCCRCCCTCACGGTAACAGCACCAAACTGCAGACTGGGCTGCATTAGCAAGCACGTAGCTAGCGTGAAGAGGGACCCATCTACTCACTACTTGTGTGACTGCATTGGGGTGGTGTTTAGCATGGAGAAGTGAAGTATAAGTAGGAATCTGCAGGCTCTTGTAACCTAAAGAGAGGGCCAGACTCTTCTCAGACATGCACAGCAAAAGGGGAAGAGGCAAAGTCACAGATAGCATCAAGTGAATTTCATAAGAGAAAATTCTTCATCATGAGAGTGGGTTTTGAGCCCTGGAACTGGTTGCCCAGAGGTTGTGGAGGCTCCATCCTTCATGACTTTCAAAACTTGCTTTGGCAAGACCCTGAGCAACGTGATTGAACTTAAAATTAGCTCTGTGTTAAACAAGCGTTTGGACTAGATGACTTCCAGGGATACCTTMCAACTTTTTTTTTTTTTTTCTTTTTTCCTCCTGTGATTCTTTATCAAGCTGAAAGCAAGATTTAAGTTTTCTTGTCGAATATTACTCACTTCTTAATGGGAATATGTAAACTGAATGGATTTCATTCTAGATTTCATAAAGTTCTCCTTCTGAAATGCCTTTAAAATCCTTAATTTAATGAATTGCTTGAATGTTCAGCTTAATCTTCTTCATGCTGTAGGTGTTGTACAAACTTAATTTTAGATTTTTTTTGTTTGTTTTTSAAAAACAATGTTAGAAATCAACCTTATAGTTGACCCAGAGGGCCTTGACTGACTTGAAGGTTTGTGTAGCTGTTGATGCCTGTCTGCTAGTATGGCTGTGCTGCTGCAGGTCTCTGTTGTAGATAGGCCAACTCTGCAGCATAATCTTTCTTTTAGCTAGAAATACTTGCCATAGGTCAGCTTTGCTGTTGTAATACTCTTTCAATTTAACTCCATGGGATAATTCTATGTTTTGACTTGGTGCTGTTGGCTGTGTAAGGTCTATGGGTGCTAGCCATCAGCTGAAACCAATGTCTCAAAGTACTTAATCTTTGTGAAAATTAGGTGTTATTGGAGCTATTCTGTTTCTGCTGCATGTACTGCATGTACTGTTGCTCCTTCTGTATAAAAAGAATTTTTTTTTTTTGAAAGAGAAAAATGTATTTAAAGTCTACTGATGCATTTCTAGTTCCATTATCTTTTATTACAGGATCTTTTGCTATGACATTGAGTAACAGTATAATACTTGAGAGCTTTTGTCTCCATAAAAAATAGAGMGCTTTTCATGCAGAATTTAATGGTATAGAACCCAAAGCCAGCAGCAGCGCCCAGCTTTCCATGCTCATTGTTTATTCTCTTAAGATAAATMATTTGAGTTTGCATTAGTGACAGATTAAGCTGCCAGTGTAAGCATTGTAGGATTGAGTATTTTGAAAGATGTGTGTAATTTTGTGAAGAAACTAAGCCCGCAAGTGTCCGGAAGCAATGTAATGTTGCATGTGTTCAAATAATATTTTGCAATGTTCATGAGAAAAGGAAGTAAGTATTTAGAAAAGTATTGGTGAAATGGTAACAGTTTATGATTCTTAATTTTTGTTTACTGAAAATAATTCTTGACACGTGGAGCTTTTACTGGAATTTACATGAAAAGTTGATCCTGAAAGCAGGAGACACACACTTGTGTTACTGTACAGCCAAAAAAATGCCATTATTTGTAATTGGGTAACCTTTCAATTTACTTTTGACAGTAGAATTGGGCTAGAGTGAAAATATTTTGGTTTTAAGTCTCTGAGTTTGGGGTCTATTCGTGAAACACTAGACAACTTCAGTTTTTAAAAGAAATACTAAGTAGTTCTGTTTCCTGCAACTTATGTCCATTTATTAAAAATGGAACCCATAAAATTTAGAATTTGAAATTGTGATGTTCACCACCATTCTTTAAAATGCTTTTTCTTTCTTAGTCCTCGCTGYCAAATTATCATTCTCTTTGTTAACACTGTGGGGATGATGACACAAATTTTGAACATAGGTCTATTCTGGGGGATGCTAAACCTTCATAAAAAGGGAGGGGTCAACTGCTGTTTACTCAGCAAAACCAGCCTGGGTTAGGTGAACCTGCACATACAACCCGGAAAAATAAATTCATAGTAAAATGTAGTATTTGTGCCAGCACTACTGAATGCTGGTTATTTTTTTTCCACATGTAGACCCTGCAGACTTTTTGGTCAGTTCAATTCTGCTATAACTTTAATTAGCAATACCTTATGCACAGAAAACTTGAGGAAAGCAAATTTAAAAAAAAAAAAAAAAAAAAAAAAGTGTCTTTCCCTAACATAAATATCCTTCATGGCATTGAAAATTTATGCAGCTTGGCATAGATCTTGGTCTTGCTGGAGAGCTAAGTAGAAAGTTCTGCTCCCTACTGCTTAGATGTTAGGTTTGCAAGATCTTTGTTTCTTCTTGCCTACAAAGGTCTAACTGTCCTTGGTTAACACTGACATGCTTATGTAGCATGAAACACACGTTCCTTAACTGATTCAGATTTTTTAAGATACTCTGTACTAATTTATATGCTGAAGAAATAATTCTGATACTTGGATACAGATCAAAATTTTGTTGTTAGGAAGACGAAGTTGATGGAAACAAACTTTAAACAAAAATATATACCAATTACGTATTTGTATTATAGAGCTTGGCAATAATGTTTAACTGGGCTACATTTAATAAAAACTTAATGGGCAAATTTAATGTTACTGAATTTTTTTGTTTAAGAAACTTGGTCAGTGTGTAGTCAGGTTTTACGTAAACTTGGTGAAAAATCAAATTAATCTCATACAGATGTTAAAAAATTCTTTCAAAGGATCACTTTTACATGTCTATGGATGACTTTGTAACAGGGCAAACTTAGTTGTGTTCTAGCTGAAATAAAGTTTTTTGTACTATCTGGTATGAAAGGATAGTGCCAGAGGTGAAGGATGGTGAACAATGAGCTAGGTGAGTTGTCAGATACAGATGGTAAAAAGCAGATTTCAGCTTTCTCTTAATTATTGCATTAGATGTATTTAGCTGTCATTCCAACAGAATGATAAATTTARCTGTAGCACAGTAATTCGGAAATGCAGCTGACAACATTTGTTAAAGATTTCTGTCTTCTTTAAAGTAGTTTTGAATGAGACTATTTAGTGCAGGTGCTTTGAAACTGACTTCTTATTTCTCTTATCCACTTATCYATTCAATCTATTAAAAAATTAGTTGTTGGTTCAGAAGTTTTAACATAATGAATTGAAAGCTGTTTCTTCTGTGTGCCCTACTGAAAAATTTGACCAGACCATTTTGTTCATATTCCTGGGAAATTTGAATTAGTTTAGAATGCATTTTGTTTCGTGTTCATTTTGAATTTAGATTTCTGGTTTTGTCTGAGGCTAGTACATCATTAAAATAGMTGCTTTTTCTTCACAGGCCTATGAAGAGTACACCAGCAAACTAGATGCTCTACAGCAGAGAGAACAGCAGTTATTGGAATCCATGGGGAATGGAACTGATTTCTCTGTCTCCAGTTCAGCTTCAACAGACACAGTTGCATCATCTTCCTCCTCTAGCCTCTCTGTAGCACCTTCATCCCTTTCAGTTTATCAAAACCCTGCTGATATGTCACGGAATAACCCTAAGTCTCCACAGAAGCCTATTGTTAGAGTCTTCCTGCCCAACAAGCAAAGGACTGTGGTGAGTCAGTTTCTATTCACATACTTATAACCTCAATATTTCCTGTATCTCTCTCCCTCTGTATGCAAAAGTTAATTTAGGAGCTGAAAAAATACCTGTGTGGAGGTCAAAGAGGTAGCACAATCACTATTTGTGCTCTGCCAAACTCAGTTGTTTTGATATGTTGGATGTTTTCTACAGGATTAACACAAACATGTCCATTATAGCAATAATACAGAATACAACACTTTCAGGAGTTTTATAACAACGAAAATACCTGAAGAAATATTTTTCTCAAATCAGCTTTCTTGGTTAAATAGTAATATACCATCTTACAATGGTTAGTAGGGGGCGGGAAGCTCTGTTTCTTGTATTATACAAAATTACTGATTAGTTTAACAGGGCAAGATTGGGGAAAGTAACATGTTGTCAAAGTTACTAGCAGCAGCGAATGCTTTACAGCAAGTACCAGCCTCCTGCAGCTAAGGAGGGCTGCACAGAATAGCTTGGGGTTTTTTTTGGTTTTGTTTTTTTTTTTTTCTTTTCCTCACCACTGTGGCGAGTGTTTCATGTCGGGACCCTGATGCTATCAGGCCCTGTGAGGAGAACTGGCTAGGGGAGGGACACAGTTGCTATTAGGAGGGGCAAGAGGTGTTGCCTGCAAACAAAAACTAGTGTTTATCAGTGTTGACAATGTTACAGTGATTCCTGGAGTCATGGAAGAAGAGTTGACTTCTTGCTGGCTATATAACTGTCTGTTATAGGCGGGATTTTTTTATCGATTAAGAGCTGCCAACTGAAGAGCCTTGATACGTGCTTTAGAATAATACACTGCAAGCTGCGATACATGAAATTACTGACAAGCCATAGTCTAGGCTCTGTTTTGCAAGGTGGTGCATACTCCTGGCTTAGAAGGGGAGCTGTGGTTCCAGAGAAAGTGAGAAATGAATGGATAGCACAGCCGGTGTCCGTGTGAAACCAGTGCTTTTCGTAGCAGTCAGTCAGGTATTGGCTGTCACTGGACTGTGACTGGCTGTGGAAATTGAGTTGCTGGCAAAGAGAAGAAAACATAAACTGAGCAGTGCCGGGMATTGGGAACATGTCCTCTCCCTTCCCCTGCCACTTTCCTTCCACCCCTCCCTCCCCTCGCCCCACTGAACAAAAGTGATCATAAGACTTACAGTGGGAATGACAGATTAAAGGGCAGCTGTTATCACCTGATTATTTTTAGTATTGCTTAAATGTGAAAGATACTACTAAAGGTTGAAAGTAGTATTTGGTTTTCAACCGAGAGAATGGGGCTTTAATGTAAACCATGACCACTGTGCAGAGGTACAGTGTTAAGCAAGGTGATTTTGTTGTCTGCCTGTGAGGTATGGCTAGGCACGTAGTACTACCCACGTTGTGAAATTTGGAGAGACTCTGGTTTCTTCTTCATGTCTTCTGTCCCACCCTGTCTGGCTATTGTAGCCTCAGCCCCTGTGATGGGCCTGTCCCACAAGTTGGTTTTGTTTCTTTACTACAATGGGTTGCAGTATACCGCTTCCTGCATTGTTTTGTGCATTTCCTTTTCTGTCTCTCCTATGTGTTATCTCGTCCTCTTCTCTAAGTCATATAGTATATTTCTACTCTTATTCTTTTCTCCTCATCTGCAATATTCCTCTTCTGCTCCTTTCCCTCTCCTCTTTTTYACCTCCTCCTCAATCCTTTTATCAGAGGTGTGGTAAGGCTTTTCTCAAGTCTGAGCTCTGTTTTGCTTTTGAAGGAATTATTTTTTATAAAGAATAGTTTATAATTATGAAATATACTACATCAAATTTGTAGGCAAGAATTTTTTTTTATGTTCAAATGTGTGTATTTCACCAAGTTTAAGTTATTTCTGAACATGCAAATCTGATTACAAGTTAGGAAAAAGAGGCAACTGAATTTCAGTGTGAACCAGGTGATACAATTTTGGGCCAATACAGAATTGTCTTGCCTCATCTGAGACGTGATTTTGTGCATGTTGCTGGTCCGTTCTAATAAAAGTAAAACAGGTTGTCTTCAACCAATGCATCTTCAAGTTCTTAAGTAGCAGTAACAGATCAGCTTGGTATGCTCAAAAACATGTTTGAAACTGTGCTTTCCTGGACTAGTATTTCTTCTCACTTTTATTCCTAAGCTTTGGGTTTTTTGGTGAATGTTGTGATTCTGTGGTATCAGTCATGCTCATTAGGAGCCTGCAGATTTAACCAGAGAGATTAAGTTCAAAAATGCCAGTTTGTCTGTTGCCATGCCTTGACTAAGAGTTAACTTTCTAGCTTGAGGACGTGCTGTCATTTGATGAGGGAATTGTAGCACTTGGCAGTAGTGCTCAGTGACTGGTAGCAGGACGATAGGAGTTTCTTCCAACACTGAATCTAGATGCTCTTTCCTGGCTATGGGAGGCAAATGTGGTTTAAGTTGGGTGTAGTCAGGGAGAGGCTCTTGCTCCTGTCTCCAGCTCTCTACTGGAGTCTAAACACCATTTGCCTTACCAGTTTGGCCCTGCAGCTTGTTTCCAGCTTGCTAAACGTGGGACACTAAGAGTAGAGCTTCAGGAAAATCTGTAGTCGTCTGCTGTGGTAATAAAAAAAAAAAAAAAAAAGTGGTACCAACAAAAGAGTGGGAGACAGGCTGCTGGTGGAGGGAAGGTGTGAGTCCCTTTAGTCTCAAATCTGGTATAAGTGTGTCTCTAGATGCACTTACATAAAGGAACAGACAGATGCCTGCAGATGCAGGGGGGCATGAGCTACGCRTATGGGATCGCTGTCTGGAAGCCAGGTTGACAGGATTCAGCTTCATACGCTGTATAGCAAGGTGGAAGTCGGCTCCAGTTCTACTAGGAGAGACCCATTTTTGGTTGAAGTTGTTATTCTAAATAAGCAATTGGAAATATATACCCAGGTCTGGTCAGCAGATACTGCAAATTAATGGTTCAGCTTTGGCTCAGGGAGRGGGCTGACTTCTTTTTACTTCAGTTTTAYACATTGCTTGGATCTAGTTATGTTACTAAGTTGAACTTTTTTTTTTTTTTTTTTAAATAGACCTAGTACATTATCTCTGTTTTAGAGCTGGGAAATGGTGCTTATAGGAACTCCGAGTGTTGGGGTTATTGGCCTTGGAGCTGAAGTTCATTTCTCTGAAACTTGAAACAGTGCTCATGTTATTGAGAAAGTCAGGAATTTCTTGTATGGCGACTCTTAATGTAGTTACTCTGTTTTCAATATTTATTGATCCTACACATAGTCTGTTGAAAACTAGGGAAATTCCAGAAGCAAACCCAGTTCAGAAGGAATTGCAGCTTACAGTGCAGTTTTAACTGCAAGTAGTCAGATGATAGGCTACCACCCAACAGTTTTCAGTGAATACTGAGATTACTTGCTGTAGTACATTTCCTTCATTCTCTCAATGGATAGAGAAGTGTTGCACATGTCTTAGTCTTCATAACCTCTGGCTTTAAAAACAGACCTGTCGTGTCTCACTTGTGCCCATTAACTGAGCCATTTGCTTATGTAGCCATGATGGTAGTTTAGGGTTTTCAAGTATACAGGATAGCTTCAGATGTGGTGGGTTGAAGTAGGAAGGAGATTGCTTGTGAAAATACATAGTACCTGCCATTAGGGCCTTCTCCGGCCCAAGTCCCCATTCCATATAGCTGTTAAAGTAAGGATAAAATGTGTCCTACAACCAAGTGCGTAGCTGGGAGAGGAGAGATGCTCTTAAAGTTGCAGTGTTGCAACAAGCTTCCCCCCACCCCATCCTTAACTGCTTTCAGTTAATATCTACTTCTGAAAGAAATCTTTTTTAATACCACAATAACATTTTCAGTCTCTACCTCCAACCACAAGCCCACTTTAGGAGGCGAGAAATCTTGTCAGATACTAGGGAGTCTTTGTTTATTTTTATCTGGGAATGCAGTGACAGTTCTTGAACTGACTTAATTTAAAGCGACTGGAATTAAATTGGTAATGGAGAACCAACCTCCTCATTTACCTTTGATCGTACTCTGAAGCAGTCCCTAAAGTACTACAACAGCCTTCTGCTACTTGTTTAGAGCTGTTAAAAATGCAGGAAATGGCTGGGGGGGAGATGCTTACATTTTTGACTAGCAACTGCCTTGTTACTTGAGAGTTGTCTACCTATTTTGTTTATTAGTAGTATTGTTTGTGTGTAGGATCAGGCAAATACATCTGTTTGAGTTGGCTCCAATTAGAAATATAACGGGAGGAAACTGATGGAGTACAAAGAAATAAGACCACGTTGATCAGTGTAAGTGATTTTGGTGCACAGGTAGTGTAGTTAATGTCAAATTTCTTTGTACGTGTCATGATAAAGCAGAGTGTTGGATAGAAAGTTTTTCCTAATGTAGAAAAAGGTGTGAAGGTGCTTCCTTGAAAGCCTAGCCAGTAAGTGGTAGAGCCTACTGCTGMTGATCAATTAGCAGTTGAAGTCAGCATCTTGATTCAGCCGGTGACACAGCAGGGTTAGAATGTAACTTTTTTTGAAAGCAAAACCAAGTTTATCCCCATAATGCAGAGAGATAAATGTCTGAAATATGTATACTTCCTCTTTCCTCAGTGGCATGGTTCAACTGGCAAGTTAAATGTCCTTTGGGAAGCATTCCGCATGGATGTGACCAGGATAAGTCTGTGTGGGTTTGTTTTGTTTTATTTTGTTCTAGGCCAGAGAAGGATTTTGAAAAATAAAAGTGCAAGATGGTAAAAGTCTACCTGAGGTTGTCAGTTATTTTGCAGAACAAATTGATGAGGCTTATCCAAACTCTGGGTGGGGAGAATGTAGGGAAAAATCAGTTTAAAGCTTGTTTGGATTAGGGATCTAAATGGCAGTGGGATGGAATAGTAACAAAAATGCTAATTAAGAGAGAGCTTTTGGATGGGAGAGGGAGGTAAGAACTCTGACCTTGGGCTGGCTGCTAAAATTCTGAGAGATTGTTAGATGCTGAGACTTGGTTTTGGTGGAAGGGAGATAGTCTTGAATGGGAAGTGGATGGTGGTGTGTCAGCATAAAGGCATATGTTAACATTTACCAGTGAGATTTCTGAGAGAATGCGTGGAGCCAGAAGAGAACGCAACCTTGTGGGATCCTTAGATGATTGTGTTGTGGATTAGGATTTTTTTTTTTTCCGAATTATATGATTATATGATTGAAGGTGCAAGCAGAGAGAGAAAAGAAACAGAAGACACTCATACAAATCAACAGAAGGAGACACACAGCTGGTTGTTGGGGAGGGGTAGTAATTCAAGGAGAATGAGGATTAACAACTGATCCAGAGGTATGGGAAGAAGTCATTAAAGGTCTCAATAGGRTAAGTTCAGTTTTATGTAAGAGGTAGAAGACAGTGAAAAATTTTAAAATGAACTGAAGAGGAGGAGTTCCAGGCAATGAGCGTAAACAGCTTTCTATGAGTGTAAAGATTACAGGAATATGGTATTTGCATATAGGACAAGATTCAAGCATTTTTTGTGATTGCTTCTAGTTATGTGATTTTTTTCTTTTAGGGTTTGGGGGGGTGTTTTTTGAGCACCTGGGTAAAGTATTTTTTGCATGTCTTTGGGACTGCCAATTTTAAACTGGTGGGCTTGGGATAAGGAAAAAATCCCCATTCCCAATTGCAAGGACTGTTGCAATTTTTGYCTTCCTCTGTAAAAGTTGACAACACAGTTAAAATTATTTAGGAATTTCACCTATTGGATTGCTTGGTTACTGTAGACCTTAAGACATTAGTAAGACTTTTTAGACAGGTTTCCTGTGGCACATCAGTTGTGGCTGGTCCCTTGCAGGAAAATGTTCTGAGACCTTGGATGGAATAAATATTTTGTGGATGTATCTGGAGTGTATCTCTGTCGCAGTGAAAGAGTACAAGAATGAGGCAGGCATGTATGATATTTTCCCTGAGTTGTCTTCCAAATTTGAGCTATTTGTCACTCAGGAATTTTATGAGTTTAAGTGTTTCGTATATGGTAACCCTCCATCCAGTCTCCATTAAACCCATGCTATGGATACTAGAAGTTCATGTCCTGTGGTAAGGAATTCCACGGGCATGGTTATATGTGGTGTGAGTACTCATATTCCATGTTGGTCTTTAAATCTGCCACATGCTAGCTGTCTGTACTTTATACTGGAGGAAGTAAAGGCTTTTGAGAAAAGCCGTTTAATACAAGGCCTGGTACAACAAATGGCTGAAACTAGTCGTAACTTTGGAACAGTATTAGGAGGTTTCTGATGTTGTAGTGAAGTCTAGTAGGAAAGAACAGATTGGAGTGGAGGGACTTCTAACTCAAGTAGTTTATGAACAAGATCATATAACTGAATGATTTTGATTACCCAAGAAATCTCTTCCAGCTGAGTACTTACAGTGTTGGAAGAAACAGTCTGAAAGCAAGTGAGCAGTCCTGAATGCTGGTATACTGGAGTGTGGAAAGTTAGAAAAAATTGGTGTTTAGGTGTAAGAAATGATGGGCAGTTGAAAGGCATCAGGTGGTGATGGTTCTTCCTCTTAATCTGGATGTAACCTGTTGCTGTCTGCCACACACTGCTAGCTTCCAGAGGAAATGTTTGCTTCAAGTCCTCTGACCATCTTGGTGGAGTTGTCGTAAGGGTGGTAAGGATTCTCTGCTGCTCTGTTCAGTGAGTTTATAGGGGGTCCTTTCCCACAGCTCCAGCGCTTGCTCTCTTTCTGTGAGCATGAACAAGGAGTGGATTTGGCAGTTTTGAATTTCATTTCTGTCCGTAGTGGTCGGAGTAGTGACAGTGAAACTAGGAGACAAAAAAAAAAAGAGTAGCAGATGCTCTTCCTGCTTTGGGAAAGCTTAGCAGCCTCCAAGTATGTCAGCTCTCTGCAGATTCTGGATAGGATCAAATCTTTATGCATTTTCACCCACCATGAGGTCTGAAAACTTCCTATGGCAGCTTCTAAACCAAAAGAAATACTTTGGTAAAAAAAAGTTTCCGTTTCTTCTATGTTCAGCTATAGAAGGTTGTGTGTTTTTTGGTTGTTCTTTGTTTTGCTTTTTTTAAATTTAAGAGTAATTAGAGGTGATTTGTGTAAAAACTCAGCATAAATTTGGGCCAGTAAAGTTCTTTTCCGCTTCATTATGTGTTGGTATGCTTCATATAAGTGTCATAGGTACATAAGTATTAGAAAGTTCATGAAAGTTCTCAAAATGCAAATGTGAGACTGAGGTTTTAAAGGGGAGAATTTGTATTTTTAAGACTTACAGAAACTAAACAGGATTGTGAATGCTGTGCATGGGGACAACTCATTTCAGGTTTCTCACTCYTGTCACACCTTGGTTAATTAGTACATCTGCCTTTTAATTAGACAAGCAATCATGTGGTCTTCTCTGCAGTCATGAAGACTGGAAGAATCAGATATTTTTACCCTACCTAAATTCTTAGCATAAATTAATTCATCATGCATGCACAACTGGGCTCCTTCAGATGTTCTGTTTTTAAATCTGGTACTTGATGCATTTCTTTTGACTTAAGATTTGCATCTTACTTTCTGGAGTTTATGCTGTGAGTTTGTCCCTCAAGCTTACTAAGTAGTAAGCACTAGATTTCTATAGGCATTCAAGCTGTCCTACCAGTTTCACCTGTCAAGTATAAGGAAAATTCAGAGAAGGGATGTTCAGGCAGCTGAATAAACTAGTTTCTTGCTTTTAATTACACACCTGGTTTAACATGATTAGTTTTTTCTAATCAAAAACAATTAAAAATTCTCATGTCATATCAAACACGCAGCAGAAATGGAGTTTATTTGTAGCCTATGCCAATGGATGCTTGCTGAATGTATCTGAATGTTTTGGAATTCTATGCATCATATGAACAGACTGGTAGAATGAAGTAAATGGTAGCTTACTTTAAACTTTACTTGATACTTTTATTGTTTTGCAGGGGGGTTTTGTTGTTGTTGGGTTTTTTTTTGTTGGGGGGGGTGTTGGTTTTTTTTTTTTTTTTTTTAAAATACTTGGATCGTCAGGGAGAACTGTTGGCTTACCTATCCTCTTGCTGAAAGGCAAAATCAAACTAGAGACTAAATTACCAGTTTTCATTGGGAAGAAATTTAACCATGGAAGACCTCTTTTAGGCTGTCAATAAGCAAACAAAATGTTATTACATCACAGGAGTTGTACAATGAAATAGACTTTGCAGCTACCATGAGTAAGTCCTTAATGTCTAGGAAAGCCTGAAGAATGTGTCTTTGGGAGGTGTTTAGTGAAGCAAGGTAAGCAGCAGTACTACAGCAGACTGTACCGGGGTCTGGCTTAAGTGGAGTTAATCTTCTTCACAGCACTCGTATATTGCTGTGTTTTAGACTGGTGACCAAAACAGCGTTGATAACACAGCAGTGTGTTAGCTGTTGCTGAGCAGTGCTTGCACAGGATCAAGGCCTTCCCTGTTTCCCACTGCTGCTCCCAGCGAGTAGGCTGAGGAGTGGGCACAGCGGGGACAGCTGACCCCAACTGACCAAAGGGATATTCCATGCCATATAACACCATCCTCTGCAATAAAATGGAGTGGAGTTTTTCCAAAGTTGCTATTGCTTAGGGACTGGCTGGGCATCAGTCTGCTGGTGGTGAGTGATTGCTTCTGCATCACTAGGAAACTTTTTTCCTTTCTTTTTTTTCCCTTCACTTATTAAATTGTCTTTATCTCRATCTAGGAGTTTTCTTGCTTTTGTCCTTCCAATTCTGTTCCCCCATCCCACTGAGGGGAGAGTGAGCAAGCAGCTGGGTGGTGCTCAGCTACCTGCTGGGGTTAACCCACCATGCAGGCTAAACTCAGTGTTGGATAAATTCGAAGTAGTRTGTGTTGAAAGGAGAATAATTTAATCTACGTCGATTTTATTGACTYATAGTCTTAGATTGCAAAGTCAAACTATTGAAAACTCGCCATTATAAAATCGATGGCTTGTGATCTGGAATGCCTCGTGCAGCATTGATCACTGCTTTTTAAGAGTATTCCTCAAGTAAGGAGAGCTTAGTGATTTCTTACCTTAAGAGATGGAAAGTCTGTCTGTAGGAAGTAATGAATGATAGAGGAAAATATTGTTTGGAGTGTGTTTCCTTTACCTCATGATGTGCTAGGCAGGCACTCAATGAAATGGAATGCAAGTCACAAATCTGAAAGTAATCGGAATAAATATTTTAATTCCATGTCTAGTACGTCATACTTAAATTCATGGCGGCTTGTGTTGTTTAAGTAAACTAACCAACTAAAGCTTTGTTATTTGTAGAGAATATGTATACTGCCTGGAGATGAAAGTATCTGTTTGTTTTTAGGATCAGTTGCAACAGTTTAGAGAGGGATGTGAATTCTAGCYTTTCTGCGGTACAGTTTCTTGCCCCCCTGCCTTTAAAGCACTTGGAGTGTGATCGTCTGAGGGTACTATGCARGTGGATTCTGGGTCTGACCTATTAGAAAGATTTATTTAAACTATTTTGTAACTTAAATTTCTAATGTGTTTGGGGTTTGGTTTGGAGAGCAGCCAGCTGACTTTTTCATCACTTGAACAGAAACCTCAAGGTCTTGGGTTTTGATTCCCATATAGTGGCTATGGATATTTTTCTAGATGAGCATTTCTCTCAAGTCTGAAGTCTAAAGCCGTATTTTCCAAACTTTTTTTTATTAGTGGGTCACTGTCAGCCTTCATAACTTCTGGCACTGGTATTCAGTTAGTATATATAAGTGTAATGTATAATATAAGTATATTTAAGTATAATGTATAATATATATAAGTATAATGCTAGATATTCAGAGCTGTCCAGCCTCTCCACTTTCAGAGAATACCTTTACATTGATTTTTGAAGTGCTTTTCAGTCTCTTCAGTCTCTTTATTRCCATAAAATATTGGAAACTGCACTGGTGTAGGGAAGCATTTTTAACTTACTGAGACTATGCCAGTTTCTGCTCTGATGTTAGAAAAGTGATGTAAGAGTTATTTAGGGATGTAGCCCTGAATTTCTTACTGAATCGGGAATGACCTGATTTACAGAAAGAAATGATTTATTATGCATTGCTTAAATGCTTGTGGCTGCAGTACTAAATATATATCAGCAATGTTGTTATGAATACTTACTGTCTGTAGAAATAGTTTACATGAGTGAAAGAAATGAGGAAATTAAATGCTATAGTTCTGTTTAATCTGTTTAGGTAGTAAGACCCTACTGTGAGAATTTTTGGAGGCACTGGAATAATTTTCATTTGTTTCCTTGAGACTTCACATTTGCAAAGTTGAGCATGTGTTTTGGTGTCTTCCTGAATCGCTACTTGCCGATTCAAGATGCGCAAGTAAATTACTTTCTCTGGTATATTAGTAAGCTACGCACTGAACACATCTTGCAGTCTGTATTGGCAGCTTCTGTACTATTCCGTAGTTTTGTATAGCCCGTGCTCTTCACTTTTGAAAATCGTTTGCTGAATCAACTATACAAATTGTTATAAAAACCTAAACCTTTTCTGATCTACAAATCTTAGCTGTATAAGTAACTTAAAAAGAAAACCCTTAGCAATTAGAATTTGGAAACAGATCCCCTAATTGAGTAGCATGAATTTCTAGGTGGTAACTGTTGTGAAACGTTTGGATTCTTTTAGTTACAAAATAGAGGGATCAAAAGATAATGGATGGACATGGACAAAATGGGTTTGAAGTAATATTAAGCATTTTTTGTTTCAATAAAATGCAAACTTTGTTCAATTTACTGGATTACAGTGGTAAGGGTGCATATATTGGAGTAGATCAGAAATTTTCTCATGGGGAACTGATTTTGTCAAAAAATGCTGATGTGATTCAGTTAAAATGCTCTGTGGGAATCCTGTCAAAACTCTCGATGGAATTGATAAACCCACTTTGCCTGCCTGCCTGCCTGCTGGGCTGGAGCTGCCAGCTCCTGCCAGGCGGCCTGGGGCCTCAGCAGGTTGGGGGGCTGCTCCACACCCGGGCTCCTGCTCCCTGCGCTCCCAGGCTGTGGGGCTGCACGCCCTCCCTCTGGCTGGGGGTGAGTAGGAAGCTGTTCTGAAACTCCTACTTGGGGGAGCCTGTGTGTTAGCTGGAAGAAAAGAATTTGGGTTGTTGTTTTTTTTTTTTTTTCTTAAGATTGAGTTGCTCTCCAAATCACTGTCTTGGAGCTGGATTTTTCTTTAACTTTGCCATGATTTAGGTGTGAGAAGAGGATGGGGTTAAAAAAGAGGCTTCAGAGGGGAATGCTTTGCAAGGTGAGGTTTCTGCTTTACAGCAGGCACTGGTAGGGATTGAACGAGGGGGCTGAAGGGCTACATGCACAGATGGTGGTAGACCGTACTGTACCAGCCTGGGAAAATGATTAATCAATACTACAGGGATTTATTCTAGTATTTAGTTCCTTTAATTTAGCCTTCTGTTTCTCTGCTCAGGAGTTCTGTAAGAGAATGTTCTAAATGTGATGCTGATTCAGGATCCTGGTGATTTTAAGAGAAATCAAAACAGTTTTTTAGCTGGATCTTGTTGCAAATGGCAGTGAAGACAACAAATGTTCTGTCCATGTTTCTAATTGCAAGTTGCATAAATATGGCTYGGATTTTAATGAAGGGAACTTGGGGAAGTAATACTGAGGAACAGTGAATGATAAGTGAGCAAGATGCTTAATGCACGTTTTTCATAGTCCTATTGCACTTGAGTAGCTGTAGGCAACCTTCATTCTGATACCTCCCAAGTTTTGAGAGCTTGCCTTTCTGACCTTAATGATCTCTTAAAAGGAAGCCTGTAACTTCATAAATCTTGTTTGCAGCAGAATTAAAAAGAAAGAAAAAAATAAAAAATCCCCTGAAGTGGCATTATTTACACCAGTGTAATTCATTAATAGATTTGGAACTTTTCAGTTCCTGATGCAGACCTTTGCTTCATGAGGTACTGGAGAATGTTGTTGCCCTTTTCGGAGGATCAGTGCTGGAGGAAGAAAATGTCTTCCAGTGAGCACAAGGCTCCTTCCCTCTTTCTCTTCATCTCCTCTTTAATGTTAGTCACCTTTCCACTGCGTGGCTTTTCTTCCTTGTCCTGTTCCGTTCCCTCACCCAGGTCTAGATTTTACTACCCCGGTTTCTTTTAGTACTTACTGCCTTGAAGTTTTCTGCCTGAGCTAGAACCTCTCCCCACTCTATGCTCAGTTCTAAGGCTTCACTTAGGCAGTCCCTTCCCCCTGGTGCTCTTTGTCCAAAATGAGCCATCTTTTCTCCTTATCACAGCATGAAAGCTTCCTATTCAGGATGTGCTTCCATTGCCTCCCCAGCTGTTTCAACCAGTTCTCCCCTAGGTGGTAGTTCATTGTATCTTTGTTCCCTGCCCTCTGCCTCATGTAGCTCTTCAGTCTGTCTTCCCTCTGTCCTGCTTGGTTGTTTCCCACCAACCTGCTGATAGCAATCCCCTCTCCCAGTATACACATGCTTTTCCTGGTCAGTTCTTAAGTTTGTCCTGCTTATCTCCTCCCATTTCTCCTTCATGCCCAACCACTTTCCTGGCTCCTGTCATTCCCCTTTTCCCTGCCGCGGTCTGTCTGTCACCCTCTCAATATTTGAATTTCTTCTTCCACTAAGGATATCAGTGGTGAAGTAATGGAGGTTGCTGGAAAGGTAGACCTGAAGTGTCTGTGGGGGCTCTACCTCAATCCAGCGGGAGCTGTACTTASAGGACAGATAGCCTTGAGCTGAAGAACACTCGCTTGCTCTATCAGAGAGGCACATGATTGGACCTGAYGTGTGTGGGAGGTTGGAGCACACCTCTGAAATCCTCAGAGATTTTAGTCAAATTCTTAAAAATGTTTACTCTGTATTTGTAAATATATACGTTGGAGGCAGGGAGAACTTGTCACCTGACACTGAGGGGACAGACAGGTTCGTTTAGGGATCCTTGGCAGCATAATGATGGCACTAAATCAGAGTTACAATTAAAGCTTTATTTTCCTAACGCGATATTATGATTAATATAGCACAGAATTTATGATTAGAATGGCACAGGATTTCTACAAGCAGAATCAGTATAGTACAATTTATAAGTAGCATAATACAGAATTTATAATACGACTTAACTTACAATTTCTAATCACCTGGACCCTCTGCAGATGGGGTCAAATCCTAATACGTGGTTTGCCGTATCAATATTAACAACCATAATCCAGACTCTGAATTCATATAAAAGAGTACGAGTTACTCCCTCAATCCTGGGAGGAAGCAGAGGACGGCGGAGGTGTCCTTGGCCATGGCAGGCCCCGGGTCTCACTATCCAGCAGCAGCTCCGGTCCAAGTTCCCCCCTTAGGACTTATAACTGCTTGATCTTATAGACAGTGCTCTGGGAGCTGTTATGCTTCCCTGTTCTGTGACGGGGCCATCACCACCACCTGGTGTCACCGGGTGCCTGGGACCTTCAAGGCCAGCAAGGAAGGGAGTAATCGGCCTGGTGCCCAGGAATCTTGAGGCCAGTAGGGAGGGGAAGAAGAAATCTGTTTGGTTTGTCTACTTGGTTCACAGGACCTTCAGGGCCTGATAATGAGGGGAAAGAGAATGAATACGTGACCCACTCGGTCACAGAGAATGGCTGCTTGCCTCATAAAACGGCATTAGTTATGCTAACTACATTGCCAGGGGTCGGGAGCAGGGGGGACCGGTCACAGAATGACCCTGTGAACAGTTGGTTTCAGTGTGAACAATTAGTTTGGTAGAGACTGAAGCAACAGAGGGCCAAGTTCTACGATGGAAAGTTGTTGACAATATTGACAATAATAGGTGCTCCCAGGCTCCCTCTTAATACCAGTGACAGGTATTAGTAACAATTAAGGATTTTTTTGCTGGAGGAATGACCTACAAGTGATTGAAAGCCACAGTGTTAACTTCTAGGATGGGAAGAAGTTACTTAGATTAATAAAAAGATGCATTAAGAAGTAATGGAATGCATAAAACGAAGTCAATTCAGGCTGAATATCAAGATTGTAAAGCAGTATGCTATAGGATGTTTTTTCCAAGGAATTAGTAGAAATTCTCTTTTTTAAATGTTTATGTGTTGACYAGATGAAATGCACAAATATCCTGTAAGAAGCACTTTCATATTAATGGGAGGAAGATTGTGAAGCACAGTATTCCTTTAATTTGTCTCTTCTGAGAGAGCATATGTTTGAGTTCTAGAAATGCAATATATAGTGTAACCTCAAGTGGTGTTCACAAAGCTACTTGAAATAGACTGCTACTTTTCACTGTCATCCTTAAGTAGGACATAGGGCCCCTAAATACCCATGGAAATTTAAGTGCAAGGAGCAAAAACTAGGCTCTGATCCAAAGCCAGTTGAAGCTGATTAAGAGACTGCTTTTGGCTACTCAGGGCTCTGGCTTAGGCCACTAGCAAGCTAGAATTGAGTCTCAGGTGTTCAGACAGACTTTTTTGGTTAGTTAAGTCTGTGGGTTTTTCTTTTGATTCATGTTTGAGGTGCTGTCCATGATTATAGGAGATGTCCCAGTGTGTATACCAACTAAAGTGTTACATATTTTCACTATTAAGTTCTAGAAATAGTAAGTGGATGATACTCAACACCTTAACTACACTTGATCACCAGATTATGTATTATTCTGTTTTTATGGCTTGACACTATACAGTGTTAAATCACAGGTATACCTAGAGATGATGTACTTATTCCTATAAGATATGCCTACAACTAGAACAGAGTAAAGGCAAGGAAAATATCTTTACTTTGCATAGTTTGCAGTTCCTTGGCTAGTTTCAGTGTGCTTCTCCATTCTTCCCATCCTGTTAGATATTTAAACTTTTCAAATGCTGAAACTGAAGAGAGGGATGCTTTTTTCAAATAGGAAGTGTCTGTAGAGTTGCAAATATAGGTTAAAGCGAGAGGTCATGGTCTGCCTGACTCAGATTATTGTTTTATTTTACTTGTTTGCATGCTTGTCTTCTATTTTAGAAATAGAAAATAAAATGTTTACATTTTATCATAATGTTTTTTTGAGTGTGGTCCAAGTTAGTTCTTTCATTTTAATTCCACTTGGCATGTTGCCCCACTTAATTTTACAGCTTGGCCTGAACTTTTTATAGATGTACATAGTTACTAGCTATCTGTGCACTGTCTCTCCACTGTCTTCAAGATGAAAAGAGTTGGAAAGTCACTTTTAGAGTTGGGTCAAGATTTCATTCCAAACGTTAATAGAAATGTAGAGCTTGTTCTTTCTTCTAGCTGAGCTAGATTGCTTATATACTATTCACCAATGAAATTTTCCACAGTACAAAAAAGATTTTGAAAAACTCTTACTTAACGTTCTGTAAAGCATCATGAAAAGTGGGTTTTAAGCACTTGAGGGTCAAAATGTTTGCATCATTTTGGGGGGATAAATTGGAACTTGTTTTAATTAATTTCTTTTATATTTGACCTCTAGGTTCCAGCAAGATGTGGGGTAACAGTCCGAGACAGCCTAAAGAAAGCTCTAATGATGAGAGGTCTTATTCCAGAATGTTGTGCTGTTTACAGAATACAAGATGGGTATGGTTTGTGTGATGGTTTTTGCTCTTAGAATCTCTTCTTGGAGTTACCCAGTATGGCCGATTCTATCCAACATTGTGGAAATTGTTTTCAAAGTTCAGAATGATATGATACTTTGCACTAAAACAATTTGTGCCTTGAAGACATGTCTAAAAAGAATGGCAAACTCCTAGAAAAAGATTTAATAACTTCAAGAACAGGCATAATATAGAGTAATATGAGCTTATAGACTGCTGGCAAAACACTCATTAACCAAACTCATGCTAACCAAACAAATATTAAATAGGTTTCAGTAACTTTTTGGTTTTATTTGACTTGGTTATAGTGCATTCTTAACTGAATATAGAATTCCTGTGGGGAAAAAAAATTGAGTTTCCAGCCCTAAAAAGTTTGTAGATTATCTTACTGCACAAAATTAGCCATCTCTTTGGAACTCTTATGGAACAGGTACTTTCACAAGCACTTTATTTGATGAGAAGGGTATCTGTCACCTTGGAACCAAGGAATCGGCCACTACTGGTGCTGATTGAAAAAGTGCATTTTGTTCCTGCAGTTTGTCCAGGGAAGGTGTGCTTTCCTTGGTATGTGCTGAGCTTAATGTCTTGCCTTTAAAGTTTCCTGCAGTTAGAGACTGAGTAGCAAACCTCCACAGTGCAACTTTCTACCTGATCTCACATCTTCAGCAGGAGACCTGCAAGGGCTTGTGCGCTGGTGCTAATGAAAGGCTTATTTGCACTTTAGAGAGAAGAAGCCAATTGGCTGGGACACTGACATTTCCTGGCTCACAGGAGAGGAGTTGCATGTGGAAGTCTTGGAGAATGTGCCACTCACGACACACAATTTTGTATGTACTGATTTTTATGAAATGTTGAGTAGGGTTAAATCAACTTTGTACTTTCAAAATCAAATTAACAACTTTGAATAATATTTTATATCTGTGGGATGTGGTGGGGGTTGCAAAAGAAGTTTTTTAATCACAATAGCTTAAGTGAATTAGATAGAATTGTAATTGAAATAAGTAATGTTAGAGTACTTGGTCGCCCTTAAAACTTTCACATTTGGATGGAATGCACCCTTTAAAATCTATAAATGTAGGGGGTTTAAATCAGCACTGCATTGCAGAGCTGTAATAATAATCTACTATTTTTGTATTGCTGTATCTATAAAATGTATTCTGGGCCTCCCTGCTGGCTCTGCAGCAGCAATTAACTAATGAACTAACTATTCCCAGAGTGGTGCTGACATCATCAATGATGCTAGTGCACAAATATGTTTTGACCTGATAAGGCACCAAGTAAATGGAAGCTGCTAAACAGAATCCATCTAAACAGTTCCAGCTATGTACAAAATCCTGGAAATAATGTTTGTCACATTGAGAAGAAAGACCTTTTATTTAAATAAAAAACCAAAATTCTATTTGCAAGCTTAAACTATTTTACTCAAACAAGCTAGTTTGGCTATRGCTAGTTAGATGAAAGTCTAGTAGGCTTAACATTTTTATTATATCCTTCTGAAATTTTCATTATTACATGTAATAATACAACGAGAATGTGTTTTTATGCCAAGTATTGCTAAATTTGAAAATGAAACTAAATCATTTCCCCCCCCCCAATAATATGAGGATAATATATGTTCACCCTTTTGCGATTTTAAATGTTTCTGAGTTTCAGTAGTCAAAATTACAACTATATATGTAACCATACATGGAAGCCATATATATAAGCCATATGTGTATTTCCAGTCCTATAAGTGTTGGATAGAAATGTCATTTGGCTCCTGGAAAAATTAGAAGATGAGATAATCTTTCAGCAGCTTTCGTTTTTATAGGTTGTATCCAATTAAATTCTGAATGTTTGTCTCTAGCATGATAATAGTGCACTGTTTTGCTTCAGATTTGTTGCTGTTTCTCTTACTGCTAATGAAGTGAAGCGTTAATTCCAATAAACAGTTGAAAGAAAATTTTAATGCATGAAGGCTATTTCAAAAAGGAGATGATCTTTTGTATAAATGTTTGATATAAAAAACTGTAGCTCCAGCATCAAAAAAGAGGTCTGTAAGTGTATTTGAGGGAGGTAAAAGCAAATAGCCTGTTTTAGGCTTACAGAAGGACTCTATTGAATTATGATTATTTTTGACAATGTAGGTACGAAAAACATTCTTCACGTTAGCATTCTGCGACTTTTGTCGAAAGCTGCTTTTCCAGGGATTCCGGTGCCAGACGTGTGGCTACAAATTTCACCAGCGCTGTAGTACAGAAGTGCCACTGATGTGTGTTAATTATGACCAACTTGAGTAAGTAATCACAACTGGTTTTAAAGTTGAGCCTTTTATTAAACTTACAGCTGTCAGTGATTTCTTATGTTAAATCTGTAATTCAGGAAGTCAGAGGAGGTGCCTGAAAAAAATATAGGAGTTCAGCTGTTCTTGTGAGACTGCATAATTCATATTCTCTCTGTGCTAGCTCAGACAACCAGTTCGTATTTTTTGCTGGACTATGAAATGCTTTCTTTGAAGTATGAATGGGGTGGCTGAGCGCTTGACTGTATCAGACAGACTTGTTATTGTTCACAGTTGTTATTCTTAATCAAAACTGGTTCTTTATTATGTGATGGCTAGGGCCCTTAAATGTTTAGATGTGGGTTTAAATGCGGGTTTATTCTCTTCAACCTGAAAAAAATGTTAAAAGACACTAGTTTAATGTGGTGAAATTGCAGTTGGTTTTACCATGATTGAAAATAAATCCATTAATGAGTTTGATGCCTAGGTAAGAAACATAAAAGAGAATGTCCCAAACAGTCATGTGTTCTTGAATTTAATTATTGATCTATTTGTGTAAGTCTTTGATGTAGGTTAAGGATCTGGTGTAAACTGGCTCTGTGTTATATTTGCTTGGTTTCAGCGGAGGCTATTAAGTCTTTTAAATAGACTTTCATATAAGGAATCATTTAAAATGCTAGTTTTTCCTCCAAGAATAAATGTAATTTCTGTTTATGTTGGTATTTGTAACTGTTTCCTTGGGCACCTCTAGAGTTTGTGCTCAGGGCTTATGGATAACATAGTTCTATCCATTTGGTTTCTGGCATTGCATCAGTGCAAACATTAAAATAAGTTCGTGTACTCAATATATAGGTATAAGTTGTACATTCTTGAGGAACCAGATGTTTGCAATTTCACCTAAAAGATTAAAAAATTACTTTCCGCAAAGGTATGTTTAAGGCATGATCTTTTGATCCTTTGTCAAGTAAATAATATTTTTAACAAATCTTGCAGATTAATGTGTTAGTGTAGTCTTTATTTTAAAATTTAGAATTTGATAGGTGAGGGTTTGGTTGGTTGTTTGGTTTTGGTTTTTTTTGGTTTGGTTTTTTTTTCAGTCTTTGGGTGTTATATTGTGAAGCTTCTGGGTTTTGCACAAGTTAGGTTGTTTTTGTTTTGTTCTTGCCTCACAGTTTGCTGTTTGTCTCCAAGTTCTTTGAACATCACCCCATATCACAGGAGGAGGCCTCCTTAGGAGAGACCACCCCAGCATCTGGATCGTACCCCTCAGTGCCCCCCTCAGATTCTGTTGGGTATGACCTTATTCCTGCTGTTTAATAACATAACATTTCAGTACTGTATGCTTAGAAACACTCAAAATACTGCTTTGCAACTCTCTACATTTTTGTAATCTGGCTTGTCATGCAAATATATCCACCTGTGCTTCACTTTAAAGGAGTGAATGTTTTCATTCACATGAATGATATAAATTAGTAATGAACCTAAGTTAAACATGTGCATAAGTGTCTGTAGAACTGGGGCCTTACCTGTTAAACTGATTTCTTCTGCATGGTAGCTTAGACCTGGTCTAAACTGGAAAGATTTCATACTTAAAATTAATACAAACCAAAGCTRTATCCTCACAAATTCTTTTAGTTTGTGTTATCAAACTACAATTTATTTGCCTTGAAGTGACATACCTCTGTTTCAGAATAAGCCACACCACTATAAGATTGGTGTGAACAGATGCCAATTCCAGGTTCATAATACTGCCTTAGTAGCTTTTCCACATACATGTTGCTTTAGTATCCGCCAGACCAGCTGTCTTCCTCCTATTCAGATGTTGGGATATATCAATAGCATCTGTTTGCTCCAGATCCACGTTTTGTAAAATTAGACTTCTAAAACTGACCACAGCCTCCATCCCCTGTATTTCCAACAAAGATTCTGGACCCTTTCTCTGTGAAGAGATAGGTGATCATATTTAGATTATGTTCCCAGTAGCTAAGAGATCACTGACACCACCCAGCACTAGATAGTTGAACAGATCTCCAGGAAAGAATAACCCAAGGATGTGTATCAAAGTCAAGAAACCTGATGCAGATTTATTGAGAATACCAAATACAAAAGCCTTCAGAAAAACATTCCTAGGACATGTGTGCTGCGTGGAGATGAACTGAATTTGGCAGAGAGGCTCTCTTGGAATAGTGAGCATTGTGCCCACGCTAAAGCAGAAACACAGCTGGAAGCTACACAGGCACCTATGGACTCTAACTAGAAGAGAAATTCCATGGACAGCCAAGACTATTTTATGAAAGATCAAATATGATGCCTCCCAGGAAAATAGATTGACAGTCCTGCAGAGGGAACCTCATTTGGTAAGTATAAAGAGAGATGATGTTCTTATTTGTACTATTTTGTGCAGTTTCAAGTAAATTTTGAAGTGCCTCTTCCAGGTAGTGGATGTTGCCTTTATATCCCATGGATATTAGTACAGCAGATTGTGGACAAGGCTGCTGCTGTGGTTCTCTAAGCTAAGCAGGCTCTGCCTTTCTCATGGTACAGCTGAAATTGTAACCAGGCTAGAACTATTAATCTGTGAAGAAGCTTGTTCATACCAACTGTGTTAAACGCCTGCGGATGCCAAAGGCACTATATAGCCCCAATCCTAATACTGGTATATGCTAAATTTTCCTACTTTTAAATTGCCTCTGCCTCACATTTGTACTTTCTTACCAGTTTATGAGGATACAACAGGATGGATTATCTTAATTGATACATGCACTACTTCAGGCAGTCTTAGTTTTGTGAAGTAAAAACTGGAAGGAAAAACTGAGACCAAAACTGGTTAATGCCTTAAGGTTTTTAACTTCATATATATAAAAATGTTAACATTTTAATATACTTGCCAGTTGAGGTTAAGGAGCTTTTCCTAAGTGTTGCATCTGTAAATGTTTTTGGTTGCAGGAGCTGTAAAAGGTTTCTAGCTTTCTACTTTTCGCTTTTTTGCCTTGCTGTATGCTTCTTTGTTAAACAAAAATAAAAAGGCATACATCATGCCTTCAAACTTCTGTTTATTTTGAAAATGGTTTATGATTATCAGCTGGTGTTCAACAGTAGTATGCATGTTACAAAGTCATGCAATTCTCTCCAAGCATCTGTGTTTGTACTATTTCTTTTCCAGAAGCAGCTCAGATGCTATTGTATGAGCATGTAGCACTGTCCATACCTTTCTCCAGTTATCCTTTTGCCTTTCTTTAATAATACTTCTCTGCTTTTTAAAGACAATTGTGGAAATATCAATTTCTCTGAATTTTTTTTAGAGAAAAAATAAACGTAGGCCTTTTCTATAAAAGCATATGCTTACCCACAGTTTTGTTAAAGGGTACTGCTACAATATGGGACAACAGTTCAACCGGAATTAAAAAAAAAAAGGTGTGACATTTGAGGTTATCTTGTCTGGGAAGAGAGTCAAGGATTGAAATTTGAGAGTTGGGCAATGGGATTGAAAACATGAGGAACTAGCACTTTATTAACACTTATTAGTTTAATAATTGTTCCTTTGATTTCTCTGTTCTCCTAGCATCTTGCATGGCACCGCCCACAGAGGAAGCGATGTTACTAATCGTTTGGTAAACCTGAGGAAAGAGAAGGCAAACATCCTTCTTCATCTTTAGCCTTGTGAAGGGATTCCAGCGGCAGGCAAAGTGCCCAAAGAAAGGAAGAGTTTGTGTTGCAAGACAAGCTCAAGAGCAAAGGCGTGTGTGACATGCTGAGAAATTGTCAAGGGATCAAGTGGAGAAGTTGGAAAGAGAAAGGGACATAAAGGAAAAGATCATTGGACGTGATGCAAAAGCTGCTAAACATGGTGGAGAACTTTGTTTCACTTTGCTCATATGTAACATCCTAAAGCAATCCAATCCTGTAGCCTTTCATTCTTCCAACTGTAAGCCATAGGCCGTCCCTCCAGATGTTCCACCCCAAGATAAGGGAGCACATACGGTCCCACTTGCACATTTCTGAACCCCTTATAAAAATGTGTCCAGCCTCTGCATTAGGTCTTTTGTCCCATTTTAGTTCTTTCAGTTTGCACTATCCTGTTGTGCCAAAGCAGGCATTTTAGTTACAATCTTCACTTAACTGGAAAGAATTATTAAAAGTGTAGGTCTCCCTAATGATAGCCATTTGTAATAAAATTGAAGTACGCAAACTGTATATAATACATTGTATTCATTTCATTCATTGCACTATCATGAAGTTTCTTCTATACCTTTGCTCATAAAATATGAGCACAGAATTTCTGTGAACCCAGTTCCCTGGATCTTACGGATATATGAAAAGCGGAGAGATTAGCTATTCAAAATATTCCGAAGTTGTGTTTTTCAACTTCTATCTATTCTCTCAGATCTTGTGATGTTGGGCAAAACTCAGCAAACTCATGAGGCAGATATTATGGCAGGGTAAGTAACCTGTGGAGTGGGTGGTAAGGGGACGCATGGTCAGACTTTGAATAGCACAGGGGCAGGTTGAACTCGATAGAAGCTGAAAGCATCTGCTTTGCTTGAGGCAGAACACTGCTGGTAAGCAGGTTGGCAACATCTTGGCTCTTTGAAAAACAACATTTCCCAACATGCTTAATCTTCTAAATTTGAGGAAGAAAGGGGGACTGTCTGGTGCGCCATTCTTGGAAGCTTGCCAGTCCCTGCCTTACAGCAGGCTCCAGCCTGTGATTAAACACCTCTGCTTTCCTTTCTGTCTTCCAAATGTTCACTGATCATTCTGCCTCAGCCGARGATATTTAAATGTCTAGAAAAGCTTCTGAAAAGCCGAGGAAACAAAAACACAGTCTTATGATACTCTATTTAGTACCATAACACCATTTAGATCCCCATGTGTTTAAGTGAGCAAAAGCTTTGTGTTTTATGCAATAAAAAAATGATGAACTTTTCCCCTAAAAATTCTGGCACCAGACCTTTTCCAGACCACTCCACGTAAATGTTAGCAAACTTCCTACAGTATCCCACTTGATACACATTCTTGCTGAGCAGAAGAGGCCTGGTATCAGAATCTTTAGAAAAATCATCTTTAGTCTGTACAACAGGTGGGGGAAACCTCTTGCTCCCCAAAACTTTATTTGCAAAGACATGCTAATGAACTGAAACCTGGTTTGGAGGACCAACGACAGCTGTGTGGGTTCTCTTGATAGCCCCTGGTATATGAAGCTATCAGAAATTTTAGGAAAGCATTGCTAAGCTTTGATCTGGGCCCAAAGGCCAGTATAAATGCACACCGTTGTGATAATCCTGGCAGTTGTTTTTCACCTTCAAGCCAACATGGATGAAAACAAGTTATCATGGTACAGAAAAATGCACTAATTCATATGAAGTTATGACTGTTACAGATCTGTCCCGTGATGCTTTTAGACTGACTACACAGGGTGCTGTAAGAGTGATCTTCTCTAGCTTGTAGTTACAAACTTGTACTGCTATCCTTTTCTCCAAATCAACATTTGATTTGGCATTATTGACTCATTTCCAGGCTGCAGATGTGGGGAAAGAAAAAAATTACTTTGTTTTCTGGTAAATATCTATGGAGTACCACAATAATTAGAATGTGTTTGGCCTCCAAAATTTACAGTTTACCTGCTTGCTATTGTAGCTGAAATACCATTGTATCCCAGATCCTTAGCAGTCCTTAGAAACTGCTTGAAAATGGAAGGGCACTGTGTTCTTCATTAACAACAGTAACAAAAAACAAAGCCAATCATACTCTGGTGTAAACAAACAAACAAAAAGCCTTGGTATGCATTTTAGCTTGCAGAAGGTTTGGCTTGGGTATGAGTATGCAGTCTACGAGGTGAACAGCGTGTACTACACTGAGCCTTGTGGCTAAACTGGAGGAGGCTGGGAGGGGGAGAAGAAAAATCTCAGTCCAGTAGAGATGCTGTCATTTTAAAAGGGAAGTGGCACACACCCTATAACTGAAGCTAGGTGAATGTGAATTTTCAGTTTAAGTATTTGCCTAACTACAGCAAAATAAAAATCCAAGCAAAAATCTTGAAGCCCAAACAAACCTCTTCTAAAAAAATCTTTCCTGAGTAGACCAGCTCTTAAATGTATGAAACTTCACATTGGTGAGTTAAATGAAATTGAGGAAAATCTGTATTAAAATTTTCTTTTGCATTTGTGAAGTGAACTAACTTGTATCATTGCAAGTTCTAAGATCCAGTGGAGGTACTGTATATGATTTTATAAAACTGTTTGTTTATATATAACGTAGCATGCGTGGGCACTTTTCTGAGTTACCTTCCTCTTTCCCACAGACCCAATTTTGTAGAATAGTAAATCTGTGGACATGTTGGCACCTGCTGTGGTTGACAAAGGGTAAAAACCTACATCTGTCTGCAATTACTCGTCTCCTGACAAAACCTCTTTCTGTTTTGTCTTGATAAAAAGGGAGGGAACAATGTGCTTATCCCAAATACATGGTCCAAGGAAAAAGCATGTTCTGTCATACTGCCAGGAAAAACTATAACATACTAAATTGAGATTTGACAACTCTATCAGCTTGTTGCCTGGGAAGCTGAGAATCGTTTGTTAAAGGAATGCCCACATCTAAGAGGCTGGAAGAAAGTGTGCAAGATGAGGTGGTATAACCTCTAATATGTCAGAATATTGACCTTCTTATTTGTAGAAGGTCTTCTCTAGCTAGCAGGTTGGCTATTAACAGCTCACAAAGGCCACAGGAGCAACAGAAACTTGAATCCTGGTATTTAAACTGCTGTTCCTTTAAGCCTCAGCCTGCTATACATGTATGCCACAGTAAACAGTTCTTTGCAGCAGTTGTGTTCTGCTCCTCTTGATTCCGCCCTCCCCCCCCCCCCCCCCAGTATGTTTGTTGGCACTATGTTTGCATAGCCTACAGAACTAGTTTTGTAACTTGCCTGGAATGGTCAACGCCACCCTTTTCCAAATGATGATGGCTGGTCCTTTTTGCTCCAGTGTCCCTTCTACTCTCTTGGAGTAATTAAAACTTAGGAATACTATAAGAATGGGCTTTTGGTAGCTAAGGATTGCTGCATTCTTTGTGGTGACGTGTTTTCTGTAGATCAAGATCTTGATGCAGATCAAGATACAGCTTTTGCCGCATACAGGCAGAGGCTGGTGGCAGTCTCTTCTGAGCTTGTGATCTCAGTAGGCCATCTTGACTAGCAAATCGCTTGTGTCTTTCTCTTCACTAGTTACCTTTTTCAAGCAAAATTCCCATTTAGCAAAAGTAACCTACCTTTTTGTAAGTGTCCCAAGGACACCCATTAATAAAATCCTGATTGCATAGATGGAGCACACGGTTAACTGCTTATGAGATTCCCATCTCTGGATTCTTTGGTGTCTAAAGCCCAGAGATCCGCCCAATAATAGTTTAGAGACTCCAAAAAAGGGAGTTCTTTATCAACCTGTAATTGTTTTCTAAAGATCTGAACTTCCCCCAGTTAGAATTTAATGAGTAGAAAAAGCTATTCAAATTGTTTTCAAACATGGTATGACATAGCATGCTATCTGTGCTAGCAACATGATGGCCATGATGACCTGTGACCAGAAATACAGAAGTATTTGCAGATTCCCTTAGCAGATGACCATTTATGACTCAAAGGAGGATGTAATTGAAACAATATTTCTGCAATTTGGTTTTCTCTCCCTTGGTTTACTCATGATCACAGAAAATCCAATTGCCTCTGTTCTCGTCGTGTGACAGAGCTCAAATGCTGTCTCACAGTCACTCCTACTGCAACGATCTGATGTTTATTGTTACACATTTCCCTTAATTTCATTATGACTGAGAACTCTTAGGTAGTTTGAGCAGGAGTTAGCTATCCCAACAATGACAGTACTGGCCTGGCTGAGGCACTTTTTAGGCTTTTCTTCTGAAATCTTTCCGTGCAGCATCTGACACGCTTACCTTAACATGAAAATACAGTGCCTTAGAATGTCAACCACGTCCTGTGCTTGTATCTGTGCAGTGTCCCATCTCCTGCTGTGGGTTCTAGTTGCATGATTTCCTTACAAAACGTTCAGGAGTTCAAAACTTCCTCATCTACAATAGAAAAGATTTTACCCGAAGGCGCTTGTTAGCAATGAACGAAAACTTTAGCTTATGTGTATGTACATCAACTGCATTTAAAAAATGTTTCTGAAATTCTGAGCATCTTCTGAAATGCTGGGCTGTTCAAGGCCCTTTCTCAGAGATTTGTCTATTGGCAGTTTCAGTTCATTGCTTCCCAGTATCTTCCCAATATTTATATTCTATTATGTGACAATAGATAACTATTTTTAAAAAAAGTTAAGCAGGGTCAAACCCCCTACCTATTCTTCCCCCGCCCCACTTCCCAAACATAATCTAAATATTATTGCAAACTAGACTGTTATTTGAATTAATTCACAAGCGCTCTGTTTTGCCATTCTCAATTGTGAGACTGTTGGCCAGGAAGGAGATAACGACAGGTACTTAGGATACAGATAGCACTGAGGTCTGGGGTCAGTGCCAAACTGTATAAACTCTTCAATGAAAGGTAGGGTAATAGTCTTTAAAGCAGACCTGTTTCTGAAAAAATGTCAAGAGATCCTGTTGAAAATGTTAGTTGCCCCTAAAGATCTTTGGAGAGGCTTACAGGAGGCGGCCCCAGGATCTATTGCTGCTATATGCTGCTCTGTGATTTATTTCTGAAGCTTCTCCCTGTGGGCATTGCATTTGTGGGCATGGTAACTAACCCATGAGGAATTGAATGGCTGGAGGACTCTACTCCTCTCTTAGGAGTTGTGTTTTCTGTAAGTTCTAAAAACCTTGTTGTCAGATATCGTGTATATTTTAACGTCAAGTTTTCTTTCACAAAGGTGGCAAATGTTTCTCATTGACCTTTTGCCTTATATTCATTAAATTGAATTATTAGACTTACTAGTGACTGCCCTTGACTTGAGTAAGAGATAAATGCCAATTTATTGTACTTTAACAAAATAAATGGATAACCAAAGAAGTGGCATTCTGCCTTCTTACTAACGAAAAAGCAAGTGTTTAGATGTTTTGTCTTTTAAATATATGATTCATGATACCATAAATTAAAGACTTTATCTACATTTATGACTGGCAGCATTTGTATTTCTTCAGAAATCTTGTCTGTATAGTCTGAACACTTGTCTTTCAAGTCAAATGTATTGCATTGCCTAACTGTAGCACTGTAAATAACGTTTGAAATCTTGCACTATTCAAAGTTATTTCTTAAAGGTTGAGGTTAAGAGGTGATATGTTTATTTTTAGTATCAATAATTCGTATTACATTGGCCATAATATTAATCAATTATGTTAGGTGACCGGTATGTGATTTTCAGTCTTTCTTTATTGAACAATAATCCCATCCATACAATTTGTTTTGTGACATCTTCTGACTGCAATGTTGATGTGAGATGTTAAGCAGTTTTAGTTCTCAGTGGGTTGCCATTGAAAAGAGTGTATTGCATTAACTCTGAAGTGAGGAAACTGCAGAGTATCTTGCTATCTGCAGTGCATGTTGGGCTACATGAATTTTTCAGATCAGGATTTATTTTTACTAGTTTGGTATGGTGTGTTAGGGTTTTTTGTTTTGTTTTAACTCAGAACACTTCACAGCCACATAATTAGGTAGTTTGCACAGCAGAGAGTTGTTGCAATTGATCATAGGGGAGTAGAGAACGTTCATTATAAATTGTTTTTATGCAGGCCTTTAGATCAGTTTTTTTAATGTATGTATTATTATAGTTGAAAAGGACTTACCACACCCACTATGCAGTATTTGAAGCCATTTGTAGACCTAAATCCTCTTTTTCCTTGACTTTGTTTCTCAGACCACCAATTCTCCCTAGTCCTTCTCCTTCAAAATCCATTCCAATCCCACAGCCCCTCCGACCAGCAGATGAAGACCATCGAAATCAATTTGGGCAACGCGACCGATCCTCTTCAGCTCCCAATGTTCACATCAATACAATCGAGCCAGTCAATATTGATGTAAGTATTAATAACGTTTGGATCAGGAATAGTAGATTTGATGTTTCCCTTATGAATATCAGTGTGTTAAATTTATCATGTGTACACATGAGTGCTGTGTTTCTAAGCTAATCCTAGATGGTCTGTCAGAATCTTCGTAGATCCCACGTGAGACATTTTTTGCTATTGAGAACTGTAAGAACACAAATAACCCATTCTCCAAAAGCAGAAACTGCTTTTCGATAGTCCTGTCCTTTCATTTTCAAAGAAACATTCTACCACAAACCACTGCTCTTTTTTTCATCATTAGTCCCAAGGTTCGTGCTGCTAGCTGTACCACAGCGTTAAGAATATGAAAGCCAGTAACCACTCTTGCAAACAGTTATATGTGTTAAGCATATTTCTTTATATGCAAGATAAGGATTTTTAGTATTTGTTTCAAGTAATGTTTCTGGTATTGAAGAAAATTAAACTATTGCAGTAAGCTGAGTTCAGATTTACTGAATGTTCCTTAGGATTTCAAAAGCCCAGTATATATTGTTCTGAGCATTCTTTTGGAATGTTCAGAAACTGCTACACTTAACTTGTTTTCCACATTTTTGAAATTTCTGGATGCTGGCTCATAAATAATAATAGTGGTTGATATTAGGTATAAGGCCAGCTAGGACCTTTCAAAATGTTGGTCACAACAACCTCTTTCCAATTTTGCTAATGTATACAGCTTGTATTTTACCTTTAAGTCTACTCTCTAGAAATTAGTCATTTGTCAGGTGAGCGGTCTTGAAGTCCGCCTGGACACTGAGGCACAAAATCTGTTTTGCATGTGAGCTGAGTGAAGGGTGAAATGTTAGTTGAGTATTAAGAGTGTGGCCACGTAGACATTTGCATACGGTACATGGCAGTGGTGCAGCTGAGAGGCAGGACCAGTGCTTTCAGTAGCGGTGCAGCTGTATAAAGGAATAAAAAAATTGTGTGACCAAAAGGAAAGAAAAAAAAAGCATGATGATGAAAATGGACATACAGAGGGAAACTGCTAGAATTTTCTAATTTCCTTTGGTTTAGACCTCAGAACAGACAATTGGTGTCCCAGCTTCTGATATGACAGTTCAAATAATTTGTGCCGCAAACACTGTAACTAGAACGTTTGGTTCGATATTTCTTCATGCATTTTGGCCAACTGCGTGTTTAAATCAATGTTTTCATGTCAGCATCTATTTTGGGTGGTGTACATTTCACTTTACTACTAAGAGATGCTGTTTTAAAGCAACTAATTTTGAAAAGTTTAGTAGTTGTTATAAATAGTTCTTTGGAGTCACTGCTGTTAGTAAGCCAGGGTAGGAAACAACTTTATTTCATGGACAGTATATGAGGTTATGGATTCCCAATTTGATCAATCTCAATTGATTCTGGAATGTAAATGATAATACCTAAATTAAACACTGTTGTTTTTTTTTCTAGGACTTGATTAGAGACCAGGGTTTACGAGGAGAGGGAGGTAAGTAGTGTTTAAACTAGCTACTGTGCTATATTTAATTACACAACCGTTCTGTCCCTTCCCTTTGTTCTACTTCCTTCTACAAAACACAGGCACAAAGGAAAATATGACTAGAACAAAAAATGAATTTGCATTTGCTTGTCCATGAACTTAATATATGTCTGACAAAGGTTTGAGTCATTTGCTGGTCATTCTGGGAGTGGGGGAGACGGAAGGAGAAAAAGTTTTGAAGTGGTATCTAGTTTTTTAGTTTTAAAATTATCTTGCACCGTCACTTTTCTGCTCACACACACACACACTCATTCACTCATGTGGCTGCACACAGATACGCTACAACTTCCCAACTCTCTCTCAAAGATCTTTATGCCTGTTGTTACCTTTCCACCCATGGAAACAACGGGGGTTTTCRTTGAAAACCATCAACATGGTAGATGGACCTTCCATACGAACTGCTGCATCCTAAAGCAGCATGAAATACTCCGGTTCTTCTCCCCCTCTACCCCTGCTGAAGATGCTGCTTTGCTGTACTGCATGCCTGTGCTACTCTTGGAACCAGGTTGTTAGGACCTTACACTAAAGCCAGGTCTTTTTGTTTCCTTCAATAACACACAACCCTAATTCCCAGTTAAGTCAGAACTAGTGCCAGAAGATTTATTTCTCTTCACGTGTTGCACGGGCCTGTTAAGTCACTTCTCCCACTGGCTGTCAAGGTCCTGAGAGGGCTTCTTATGTGCTGTATTTATTCCTATGAATATAATAATAATATAGAAATAATAGTAATAAAGAAATAGTAAGTAGGGCAGGCATATGACAGTTTTTCCAACTCCAAATCATTAACACAGTCGTCTCCTACTAATTATAACTTGCTTCAGCCGTAAGTAAAGTCTGAATTACCTTAGTGCACTCTATCCTGATCTCTAAGGTTTTGTACTGTGGGCTATCACTGACTTTGTTTCTCCCATCCAAATCTGGTAGTTGGTAGGATGGTACCTACCTACTGCCTTGTGTTTGATGGAGCTGTTTTTCTTATGCCAGCAATAGAATCTTTTTTTAAAAAGAAATTTCCTTTAATCCTGCAAGCCTACTAATTTAAAGTTGCCAGTTTTAGCTATTTTTGTATGTGTTGATAGGTGTGGCTCTCCACAGTTTTGCCCATTTTGTCCAGCATTTAAATGTTGTGCTATCATGTTGGTTTTAACTTTTGATCATAAACTGTCTGCTTGGCATCTGAAAACAATTGGCTATTCCCAGTCCTGAAACAGTGTTATTAGTAATTGACTTTTTTTTTTCCTTCAAAGTACAGAAGCAATCTATGAATAGGAGTCAAAGCATCCTAGTTATTTCCCATGACTTCTTTCATTTCTTCTATGTGTCTGTCTTTCTGTCTCTGCCTGCCCGTCTCTTTCTCTCTAACAGCCCCTTTGAACCAGCTGATGCGCTGTCTTCGGAAATACCAATCCCGGACTCCCAGTCCCCTCCTTCATTCTGTCCCCAGTGAAATAGTGTTTGATTTTGAGCCTGGCCCAGTGTTCAGAGGTAGTTGGGCTCTTCTTTCTTGTTTTCACCCAAACAAAATAAGTAAAACCACAGATGCTGTTTGTGCCTCACCCTCACACCGTGTGTATGTAAGTGTGTGAGTTTATCAAAACACCTCTGTTTTTTTGCTTGGCCTGGCTGGAATGCTTTGAATGTGCTTTTCACACATACTCACTTTCACCTTTACACGCTTGAAAATGACTATAAATAAAGTCTGACTTAAATCTTCAAAAGCAAGGAATTTCATAGTTGAGGTTTTTATGTGGACCTTAACACAATTTCTCTAAACAAAGGTCCTTGGATTGCATTGCAGTGATTTTAAAGACAAAGTGACATCCTTAACTTAGAATTTCCTTGACTGTTCAGTTTAAGTCAGTTCAGTTTTCTATATTTAATATTCTTTGTTTTGAAAAGTAATCTAGGAAATCAAATGTGAATTACAAACATTTCCATTGATATCGTGTTAGGTCTCAAGCTTTTCAAGTAATGTGTCATGTCAACTTTCAACAAATACTTTATTTTGAGAATGTGCTATTGATACCACATTGGGGCCCTAGATGGTTTAGACCATGTAGTTTTTATTTAGTTAGTAAATTTCCAGTGAAACAGTATTTGTTTGCGTTCTGTATCATGTAAAATAAGACTCTTCCATGTCATTGACTCTGGGGGTAATTCAGGCCTAAAGCTGTCAATGGATCTGTTGTATTGCACAAAATCCCAAAAAAACTCTGTGGGATTTCATATGCTGGAGAAACCAACTATTCAGTAATAGCACGAAGTGTAAATATTTGTGTCTATACATATACACGTAGAAATGGGTAGTTCAGTGCATGTAGTGTGGTTTTCAACTGCTACCATCTTGGCTGTTTCAAAGACTTTTGTTTCAGAATATATCAAGAGCAGTTCACCTTATGAACTTGTAAAGTTCTTCCAGAAGTCTTTGTAAGAAGACAGGTGTTCCCAACAAGCAAACTGGCTACAGAATGGAATATGTTACGTACAGCTTCAGAGTCCAAGCTAATGACTTAAGTCCAACATTATCTGAAGTATTCTACTCTAATAACTTGGAAAACAGGCCATCTGGTATTATTATGAACAGATTAACTATAATGTTCTACCATGTGCTGTAAGCGTTTTTGGTGAAGGATGAATATTGTGGTAGTGTTTCTGTATCATGGTATTAAAATTTAAGTAGGAGACTTTAGTTACCTGTAAAGAAAATGCATTCTAGTAGAGCTTTGCTATTACAGAGAAAGTCTGTAACCCAGTAAACTTTTGGAAAATTGCTTGTGTTCTGGGAACATCATACATTTGATTCCATATATGTGTGATTCCAGACAAATAGTATAATAAATATATGACAGTATAGTGACCGTAACATGAATATGAACAAAAGTCCCTCCTTCAGGTCACTGGCTTCCAGCTGCTTGTAAGTGTAGTTAGGATGCCCAATGTGCATCATTATTGTTGCTTTAGCATGTGGGACAAGGTTTATGTATGCTGCGTCCCATTTTTGATGTGTTGGTATGTCATTATTTTGTGCTTCCACTTCTAAATGTATGGATTTTAGCTCAGTGAGGACAGGCAGTGATGGATATATATAGTCTGATAAATTAGCATGTGCTGAGTGACTGAACTCGAGCAACAGTTTTAAAAGTCACAAAGTCAATTTTTTAACTCAAGTTGGCATTAGGAGCCACTTTTTTGGTAAGAAGGAGGCTTCCAAAGGAATATGAGGAGGAGTATTGTCTTCTACCACTTCCCAGAGCACTGGTGTGAGAGAAAGCATTGGAATGTTGGAAGTCTTGTACAATGACATACATTGTTTAGCAGAGCAGCATGAATTTAATTAACAGTTGACCCTATTTTATGTCCTTTGCATTGGGAGGGTCAGCATAACCTTGTTAGGAATAATTATGGTGTATTTTAAAAAGCAGTGTCTAGTTAAGCGCTCTATTTGTGAAGAGCCATTGGGGCTCTGAAACACAGCTCTGTTAGTGACATTTTCCTGCATAGATTTGTTTAGATAACATACAGGCTACAGATATACTGTTCTTTTTGTATTTAATAGAATATGCTTCAAATAGCTAACTAAAGCACTTGGTTTTTTTTTAGTCCTTTCTACAGTCTAATATTTACTTTTAAATAAGAGCTCTCTGCTAACAGATAGCTTTAAAACAGCCAAATGGTTTTCAGGTGGCACTTGGAGACTCAACTAGAAAACATTTCAATTTTTTGCTTTTAGTCTATTTTGATTCCAAAGTACAGTATTGCAGCTATTTATTGGGTCCCTAAAAGGTTAGCTACAAGAAATCTGGGAGGTAGCTGCTGCTAACTAAAATGCTACTACTTTTCTTCTCAAAGAAACTGGTGGAATTAAAAAATACATTTTAAAATTTTTTTTTCTATTTAAAGAGACATTGTCCTTCTGATAATTCGTGAACAAGAGACTGGGGACTATCTAGTATACAGGGGTATTTGCTATAGACTTGTCTCTTCCTGAAATCAAAGACTTGAGAACTAATCTAATATTAGGACAATATTCCTAGTATATGTTTGTTGCCTCTTAACATTTACATTGATGTTTGGAGATACTGCATCTTAAATACAATTCTTACACCTAATATCAATACATTCTTCTAAGTTGGTTTCTTATAGATAAAATTATCCTGTTTCTGAAATTTAGGTTCAACTGCAGGTTTGTCTGCAACACCTCCTGCCTCTTTGCCTGGGTCGCTCACCAATGTGAAAGCGTTACAGAAATCACCAGGACCCCAACGGGAAAGGAAATCATCCTCATCCTCAGAAGACAGAAATAGAATGGTAAGGGAAAGATCAGCTATTTTCATTCATAGTATGGTATATTCATAGTATAGAAATACTACACAACCATGTTCCTCTCACTTTTCTTTCATCAAAGCCTTCTGAATTATTTTGAAGATGAGTATGGTAATGATCAAGGACTTTAAACCAAAAAATAATGGAATATTGAAATTGTGGGACTGATATATAAATCATTTAAATAATTGACTATACTCACTTTTACTCCATTGCACCCAAATGTCTTGGTGTGCTTCATATTATAATGCCAGTTTCCCTTCAAATAACAGCTTGACTTTTCCCACCATGATTCATGAACTTTGAAAGTTCTCTAGTGAGTCTCAAATGTAACAATACATAAAAATGTCTGCATTTTTTTTAATTCACAATTTAGCATTACGATTGAGTAAGAATTGAAAAATAAATGAGACTTTATTTTTGGTAAGAGTTTCTTAATATTTACTGGTTTTAACACTGCCAGAAACCTGTGGCAAATATTTCATGCCAGGAAATAATTTAGTATAATGGCTGGCTTGAAAAGTCAAATGCAATATCTGAAAAAGAAAGTTCTCTTAGGACTTTAATGATATGAAATGCTGATACCAAATCTTTAACAAAGGAGCTGTGTTCACAGAGATTAATGCGCTTGCTTTCTTCCTTTTTATTGTTTATGCATATATATATATAAAGAAAACCCTTGGTCGACGGGATTCAAGTGATGATTGGGAGATACCAGATGGACAGATCACAGTTGGACAAAGGATAGGATCTGGATCATTTGGAACAGTCTACAAAGGGAAGTGGCATGGTATGTGGCCATCATGGCAAACAGTTATTCTTAAGCAAGTAACATTGCCTGCTGGGGGTCACCCAGCTGGAAAGCAGCTTCGCAGAAAAGCGCCTGGGGATTCTGGTGGACACCAGGTTGAACATGAGCCAGCAGTGTGCCCATGCCACAAAGAAGGCTAATGATATCCTGGGCTGGATTAGGCAAAGCATTGCCAGCAAGTCGAGGGAGGTGGTCCTTCCCCTCACCACTGGTGAGGCCACACCTGGAGTGCTGGGTCCAGTTCTGGGCTCCTCACTACAAGAGAGGCATGGACATACTGGGGAGAGTCCATTGAAGGGCCATAAAGATGATTTTTAAATTAATAAGTAGTGTGCTAAATAGGTAATGTTAGAACTTCAAACTGTTTAGAAACTCAACTCTTGCATGTTCTTCTGAATTAAGTAATTACTAGGCTAAAGATGAAACGTAGTTACTAGAAAGGCTGAAGCATCCATCTTGATGAATGAGGATTTCAAATGTGTATTTGGAAAGCTTTAACTTGGCTAGGATTTCTCAGAGTAAGGTAAGAATAGTGTTTATACATTTTACAGAATATTTATTTATTTTAATATTGTAGCGGTTTATTTCATGAAAGCTAGAAAATAGGGTATCTCAATATTTCTGATGCTCTGTATAGCATTTTCTCAATAGAGGAATATTGGCACTTATTAAAAATTGCTATTTTAAAGGTGATGTGGCAGTAAAAATGTTGAATGTTACGGCACCCACACCTCAACAGTTACAGGCGTTCAAAAATGAAGTAGGAGTGCTCAGGTAAGAATATTTTTAATGGCACAAAATAATGTGTGTAGATTTATGCTTCATTAATCATTGAATTTTAGATTTCCATTAGAACACATTGGTCTTATTCCTCCATGATGATACTTCGGGCAGAAAATATAACTTGCCACTTAAAAATATTTCTTTGTATCCACTGCTAGTTCTTCCTTCCCCTGGATGTGTTTGTCTACACACCTATGTTGTGAATATATGTATGTCCAAACACTCAAGACAGGACTGGGTTTTGCTATTGTAGTACCCCCAGGGCACAGTCAAGCCTAAGTGTGAACTGTAGGCCTTTCTTTCCTTTCATCCACATTTTGAGATTGAAGGAGTGCATGATTAATTGTTGGTTTTGAGCTACAGCACTGCCCATATTATCTGTTGTTTAATAGTTTCTGTTCAGTAGCATTGACTACTCTTTGAAGGTTTTTTTAAATGTATTTCTCATAAAGTCACTTCTTGATTTCCTTTTCTCATGTCTACTGCTTGTACTTTCTCAGAGGAAGTATTTGTCTTGGGTTCAGTTCTTAAAAGAGGGTCCATCAACACGATACAATAGAATATTTATTGGGAAAGACCGTTAGCATCCAAGTACAATCTTGAGCAGTCTCGAGCATAATTCTGTTTTAAGAAACAAAATAGAAAGAAGGTTTTTGCCTCTGGAAAACTGATGTGTTGAGCTGGGTGCGTGTGCTGGAGGAGCATCCCCAATAAGCTACACGGTGAAAAGGGGATGGTCAGCCTTTTTCCTCAGGAAATGTTAGTTCTGAAAACGCTAAGCCCATAGTTGTGGAAGAGGAGGCTTTCTGGGGTATGCTACTTTGGATATCTCTGCATATTTTTGACATACCTGCTCAGGAACTTAATGAAATAAAAAATCTTGTATTTCATACCTAGTCCAGATTTCTGCTGGCAGTCCCATAGCTGGAGTCCAGCCTTTCTCTGTGGTTGATCGTTTCAACTCTTACAGTAAATGGTCAGTTGTCCTATCCTTTGACCCAGACAAGCCAGATTTACCTGTAGTTGTGGCTTTTCCGTTATGCTTCATCATTACTTACTTAGCTTTGAGGTAGGATTTGCAAGAAACTGCTTATTTCTTGTTCACTCAGCAGTTACTCTCAGCATCACTTGAACCTGAAAAAGGCACAGTCACGTAGTGTAGAACTGTCCTAGTCTGCATTGCTGAGAGGACAAAGGTGTTCACACTCTAGGCTCCGATGTTAGTTTTTTAATATAAGAAAACATGAAGAGCTCTGCCATCTTCAGCAGCAGCATAGATTTAAGAAGCTATCACAGGTTTTAAGCTTGGTCTGTCAGGTTTCATCAACAGTGAGCTGACTGCCTTTGGTACTGAGCTGTGTTGGAAGAAGATTGCCTTTATTTTTCCTCAGCCCCTGGGAAAGCTAGGAAATACTCCAGAATTCTTAGGTGCCTCATCTTTTGTAATATCTCATTGTTATGTTTGGAGATATCTAGTTCTTCGTGTCCATTTGATGACGATAAGAATTTGATGGACTTTTCCTGGAGGGTGAGGAAAATCTTTCAGATTTCACAGTGTATCGGTAGATTCTTTCAGGCCTTGAATCTACTGTGGTATCTACTGAGATAATCCTCTCTGCATTGTTCGTTGTGAAGTTTTTCTGTCAGGAGTTGCTCCGTCTTTGAAATAGGTTTGATTTAATCTGGCCAAATCTCTGTGGTGAACTCCAGTCTCTCCCAGTGCTGTTTGGAAACAAGTTCATATCATAACCTTACCGAGGTACAGTTTTCTTACCTGTTTCCATCCTTTCTTGTATGCTGGCTCCATAGAGAGTACAAAATTCTTGTCAAATAAAGCACTAAAAAAAATGAAGCCTTGTCAAGGAAGTGTGTTGATAGTTTCTGAACGAAAGGGTTGTCCTTCCTGGAAGCCTCTGAGACTGGAATTTCATTTTGGATGTCTTCTGTATGGGCAGCAACATCTCATAGCTGGACTGGGGTTACACAAAAGCAGACCTGCAAACCGTCGCTGTCCCACAGGGACCTAGTGGTAACAGCATTTTCTGAGCAGTCCTGTGCTGGGCTGCTTGCAAAAGCAAGAGAAGCGGTGCTTACCCCAGAATAGCTATTCCATGTCATTATGATAAGAAATGTGAACTGCTGGATTAATTCATTAAACTGAATCTAGCAACAGGTTATCATGTTATCTTAGTAAAAGGTGAGATTGACCCAACAACTTCTGTTTGGAAATATATATTTATACTGTGATAGAACTGCCTGGGTTTTTCCCCATTTCCTGATCCGCCTGATTTCCCCTTGTTTTTTTTTTTTTTTTTTTTTTTTGGTTGGTTGGTTTTTTTCTCCTTCTCAACAGGAAAACACGACATGTGAATATCCTGCTTTTCATGGGTTATTCAACAAAACCCCAGTTGGCTATAGTTACACAGTGGTGTGAGGGGTCCAGCTTATATCACCATCTACACATCATTGAGACCAAATTTGAAATGATCAAACTAATTGATATTGCACGACAGACTGCACAAGGCATGGAGTAAGTATCATATTACTTGTTTGCAAATGAGCGTTGGGGCAATGTTTACTTATCCCCTTCACACTCTGACTGACATTGGCAAATAAGGCCAGCTATCTGCTCACTTTGCCAAGCCCTGGGTCCTGCCTTGATGATCAAAGCATTTGGTGAAGTGTTTATTATTTTGGTTAGTAAAATAGGCTTCATGTTCTTTTTTTGGAACATCGGGAAATACAAATCATCAAGGAAATATAGTCTTAGATAGTAGAATAAAGATAATTACAATGTAGTTAAACTTTCAGTCTTGTGAGCAAAGATTTCTGTTCCAGGCTTTACAATCTTCACAGTGCAGATAGTCGTATGGTAGGAGGTAAAACATAGTTTAAAAAGAAACACCCTGTGAACGAAAGGACAGAATCGTGTAAGATAACACAGAAGGCAGACAGCCCTGTTAGCAAAAAGAATTGATTTTTTTTTCTCCTTTTCTTATAAGTATTGTAGCTCGCTAAATAATAGATTTCAGCATTTCAAGAAAACATACCTATTTTGTTCTAAGGACTGTAAGTAATCCTTACTCCCATAGAGGGCAATTGAGTGAGTTAGAATTTACAAAACTAGCCCAATATTGTGTGTCAAAATCAGAACACTGATGTAAGATAAGAGAAATCGCCCTCCAGCTGGAGAACCACGATGATGATTGCAGTTAATTGTGCCATTTTTCTACTAAGTATTCTATTACATTTTCAGTCGGGGCAGTGTTTGCAGCAACCAGCCTCAGCCTTCTGTTAGCCTGCTTATCTCCCCAGGCTCCCTCTGTAGGTAGTGGAGATGCAGAAGCTGTTGTATGAGCGTGATTCAAAGCAGAGACATAAATTGGGGCTTTTCCAGCAGGTTTGTGCCAATCTCATTGACTAAACAAACGCTATGGGAGACTAGTTGCGTGATTTAGGCTATATCTATGCTGTGGGGCAAGTACTCTGCTCTCTGTTCCCTGCAGTCTATTTATCCAGGCTGCAATCAGGGGATCTTTTTTCCAGTCCCATACTAAAAAGCAGTCAGCATACTTGAGTACACACTGGGACTGGGAAGCACATCTAGATCCCGCAGTTTAGAAACACCTTACCTAAAGCTGTGACTAGCCTGCAAAGTGTCTTGACAGTCACCATTAAGGCTGGGAGGCAGAACCTTCAGCACTGAATGGCATGTCAAAACCTACTGAAGTTCTTTTATTTTTATTCTGAATATTGAGTTAGAACTGAAGAGCAGAGGTTGGTGCATAATTGTTATTTCATTCTTCAGTACCATCAGGTTTGAGCTGGAAATCTAAGCTTTATTTTATTTTTGTTTTTTTTTCTGTGACTGTTGCAGGAACTGTCATGGGTAACTGAAGCTTTACCACCTTGATAGATATGTGCAGTTTGAATATCTACAGAATTTGTGTTTCAGTAATACAGTGAATTTTGAGTTGTTGATTAGTGAATTATCATTTAACCCACCTAATCTATGATGTTCCTTTTCAGTTATTTGCATGCCAAGTCAATCATCCACAGAGACCTCAAGAGTAATAGTATCCTTTCCCAGAGATGTGATTGTGGAACGTGACGTTCCTGTTTGTTTGGGGTTTTTTGTTTTGTTTTTTTTTGTTTGTTTGTTTGTTTTTTTTTCCTGCCAGAAGTGAACTTACTGATGTGAAAAGCTGTTGATGTGTGAATATTTGCTGAGTTGAAATTTTGTTGAGAAGGGGTAATATCACTAGTAGCAAAGTAAGGAATACTTACTATGTCTATTGATGTGATTGCAATAACGTAGCAAGTTTTGTTGTGGTATCACAAAGATTTTTGCATCATTTGGTTTCTACATGTAATGAAAGATTACACCAGTTCACTCATGGAGTATTTTCAGCTTTTCTCGTACTTGGCATTTCAAGAAAGTATTTGGCATTTCAAGAAAGCCACCTGGGCCATGGTCTGTTCAGCACTGGCCCAGTCATTACTGATGTACCCCTTAAGTACCATAATTCACCACGCTGGCTGCTTAGAACCTGTATTATATGAAAACCTTCTTCAATGGTGGTAGATGGTTAAAACTGTTATGTCTAATGTTGCAAATTTGTAGCTGTTTATTGTTCTTGTAGGACAGGACCAGTACCGCTTGTTTGTTTTCCCTTAACGTTTCCCCCTTAGATATTTTTCTTCATGAAGACCTCACAGTAAAAATAGGTGATTTTGGTCTAGCTACAGTGAAATCACGATGGAGCGGATCCCATCAGTTTGAACAGTTGTCTGGATCTATTCTATGGATGGTAAGCAAGGGGGAAGTGGTGTGTTTGTTTCAACAAATTTAATTGCCTTTGGCCAAAGTTTCTAAGACTATCCCTCCAGCGCACTGACATATACAAGCTGTCTTAAGCTGGAGAAGACAAGCAGTAATATGAAGTACTAAATGAATGCTCTTCAGTTCTTCTTTAAGCATGTGCTTTCCAGTAGTCAGCAAAAAAACTTCAGTGTCTTCATCCCTTATTCTGAGGTTTAAACTGAAAAGAAAATGGTGGCTAAGGAAAAAGGGTATGATTAATCCAGGGTTGAGGAGAAGGTGAGAAAAGCCATGGAAAACATCCTGCAAAGGAGCAGAGAAACTAGCTCAGCCAAAAGTAAGATGCTCTTAAGTTTTAAGGATTCAAGCAAGGTTACTCTCAAGAGGTCATACAACTTGCTTAAGTCTTAATAAGAAGTATAGTTACAACCTCCTGTGCAACTCCACTTTCTCTTTTTCTCCCTGAAAAAACTGAAGGCCCTGTGAGTTGGCATTATTTTCAGTGTTGTTATAATTCTAGTTTCAAAATAGCTTCTCGGCCCAGACAAGGTCATTTTGTTCTGTCATAGAGGAATAAAGGGATCACCAAGCTAAAATGAACCAATGGATTTTGAGATTCATGTCAACATCCACTCTATATTAGGACCTGGTAACATCTGAAGGCAAGAGTGGGCCTTGCACCTGTTATACTCTGGACAAGTCCATGTTTTGTTCCTGGTATGTGAGGTGCAGCCCGACGTGGTGAAATAAAAACTAATTCTTTCCTTTTATGGTACAGGCACCAGAAGTTATTAGGATGCAAGATAAAAACCCATATAGCTTTCAGTCGGATGTGTATGCGTTTGGGATTGTTCTTTATGAATTGATGACTGGACAGTTACCATACTCAAACATCAACAACAGGGACCAGGTAAGGGAAGGGATTGACTTCAGTCAACTGTGGCCTGAAACAGAGATTGATTCAGCCTTATGAAGTGCACTTTTCTGATGTTTTGTGTGTTTGATTTGTGTTTTTGATTCTGATGTTACGAGATTACATTTCTACATTTTCTAGATCTGCCTCAGCCACATAGCGCCAATTTAACTTACTTCCCTTGAGGTGGTTTTTTTGTTCTTTTTTACTTTAAGTATAGATTTTAAGCTTCTGAGCTGGTTGCCAGGATACTTATTAGGGAGAGAGCGGGTTACTTAATAGTAATCTAGTTTAGAATAGTTCTGCAAAGGCGAAATGATCATCTATATGTTCAGTTATTCCTCCCTGCCCCCCCTGGCTCCCCTTGCATTGAATAATAGTTCAGCAACAGGATTGACAAAATGGAACAGCAATCATCTCGCTGAATGTTTTATATTCATTTCAATGTTGAGAAATGCATGCACCATCTAATTGAATTTCAGGATATCAGCATTTCTCAAATCCTGCTTGATGGAGTATATGACTTTCCAGAGTGTGTGAATCCTGTAAGAAGATTACTTAATTGTGAACAAATATTCCTTAAGTCTAATGATACTATACGCCTGTAATATATCTCCACAGGATAGGAATGTTTGTGAAGGCATATCTGATTCATTATTTCTCTGTCTAATCTGAAAATAGTATCTATGCATCAGGCTCTTCGGTGTAAACTATTCCATGTCTGGGTGGTGATATATTTATGTTGTATCTATGTCCGCATCCCTTGTTTTTTCACTGTCAGTACTTGAGAATTGCAACCATAGCAACGTTCATCTGTGAATGCCATTTTATAAGGCTGCTTCCATATTTGTCAGAACGCTTCATCCCAATTCATCAAATTTGGAGTGACTCCTTTTTTATTATTTTTATTTTTAATTTTTTTTGCCTTTTGAAAGAAGGGACATGTCCAGATTCCTGGCTAGATGGATATAGCCTTCTAAAAGCAGTATTCAGGCATTGTTTTGTTTTTACCTTTTGAAATCTGAAAGATGAACCCAGTACTGTGGGTGCTCACAATTGAGCGCTGAAACAAATTTTAAATTGCAAGTGAAGCCAACATATAAAATGTGATCTAATGTCTTGAGTCTTGTCACTCCCAGTCTCCTGTCTGAAAAGATGTAAATATTGCTCACTCTGTGTTTGTGCATCTACATCAGCTGCTATGACGTAACTAAGAATCTTAGTGAGCAAAGCATCGTTCTTGTTACACCTCAGAGTATTTCTTTTACCTTAACAGTTTTTTCTAGACAGACTAGGACTGTTCTTGTAGTGATGTTCTCTTTTCTCTAGTTAATAAAAGTTTAATGCCTGTATTATTTGTAAAGATAGTGTTGGAAACATAAATAATAGCGAATTTTGAGTAATTTCAACTTAAGTAGTGTAATTCTTTAGAAAAGAGTAACTTCTAGATGCAGCAGAGGTAAGGGATGGGGTAGACAAGTCTTCACGATGGAATGCTGCTCTGGCACATGGGGATTTCTAAAGAAACCATATGGGAGTTTTATACTCCTTCTTGATGCCAACACAGATGCGACTGAAGCAGAAAGTTGAAAAAGGACCAGGATTGTGTTAGTATAAATAATGTGTATAGCTTGCTTGAGATGTGGGGTTTTTCTGTTGGGTTTTTTTGCTAGTGTCAAGATATGGAATAGTTACACTTCATTAAATATAAGGTATGATGCACCTGCTGGGTCTGTCTGAGTATTCAGAAAAGGTAGTGATTATCTGCTGCAGCATGAATTGGTCTTTGATTAGCTAGTTTGAAAGGGCTTTTTAGTGTCAGCACAACTGCAGTACTCAAACCACATTGCATTTGACCTTGGCTTGACATGATGTCATGATGACATGATGTTTGATTTTTTTTTTTTTTTTTTTTTTTAATATATCCAAGAGAACATTAACCATATTTATGCTTTGCTTTCCTGCTTTCTATTAGTTTACTTTGTTTTATGCTTAAGTTTTATCCTTAGGTGAAATATAAGCCTTCCATGTTAAAGGAATTACTGTAAAAATACAAAGCCTGTCTGTCTCCTCTTCTGCAGAGGAGAGGCAGTTTCTCTTTTCCTTTTGTGGTTTTTTTGGGGGGTGGGAAAGGTGGTCAGATGTCAAGAATAAGCTTTTGTGGTGGAAAAGTACATGAAGGAATTTATTCTCAAAAGGTAAGGGTTTTTAATATCTGAAGTCCATGTGTTTCTTAAAATACCTTTCAGTGTGAACTTGCTGTTGACTTATAATACAAAACAGAATATTTATTTTTACAGAATATTTATTTTAAGGCATTCTGTTCCTGCCACAGAGTTCCTTATTCTTGTTTTTGTAACAGTTTTTGACACCGAAGAACTGTTTCTTAGATGGTTATTGCTATAAATGGTAATCATTTACTAGTGTTCAAGTTTCACAGAAATCTCTCTTAGGAGGAGGAGGAAAAATCTAATTTTTTCTCTGTACTGAACAGGTTAGCAAGCATTACTCTAAGAAACTTGGCAATTTCAATACCAGATAATGTTTCCCGGGAGCGGAAAACTTGCTGCTGGGACTAAAATGGTCTAGCAAAATGTTCATCTTTTGTTACTGTTTGGTTTATGGACTCATCTTCTTCCCCTTTCATCTTTTTTCACCTTAAATAAAGATAATTTTTATGGTGGGACGAGGATACCTATCTCCAGACCTCAGCAAAGTACGGAGCAACTGTCCAAAAGCTATGAAGCGACTAATGGCAGAATGCTTAAAAAAGAAAAGAGATGAGAGACCCCTTTTTCCACAGGTGAGAAATGTTCCTCTTTAGTTCTCAGTAGACTTTACGATTCAAATGGTAGAAATAAAGATCAGTTAGGAACTCATTGGCCAGTTCAAAATTTTTTTGATTAGTGCTATAGCATGACTTCGTAAGAGTACTGGTTCAGTACCTGGTTAGTGCTGTTTAATTAGGAATGTTTATTTTCAATTCAAAAAGCAGGTAATAAAATTACTTGTGTAGTTGGAAAAGCATTTATGTGTTGGAGAAAGTTTCAACTGGGAGACAGTGAAATTAATAATTGCAATTAGACACACAAATTAGAACTTGCTGTGTCTGTTCTCAGAAACCTTTATACCCCCCTCCTTGCTCTCCCCCAAGCTTTATGAAGGGAAACTGATGGTTTTGTCACAAAACTTGATTTATCATGCCTGCTGAGGGAGGTTTGGATTCTAAAAGCTTGGGGGGGACCTTATTTTTTTTGTTTTGAATGTAACCAATGCGTTTTCAAAAAATAAGGAGCTCCCCCTGCTGGCTTTATGGTAAATGGTATTAAGCAAACTGCTGCCAAAGATGAGTTTATTTGCAGCGATGGTAGGTATAGGTACTAGTGCGTAAACAAGGAGGCAAATAAAAGGCAACTGTATTCATTATGCTTACAGAGGGAAATGAGTATGCTCTTTTAAAGGGGAAAATGAGACAGTTTCTTTCCAAAATGTCCTTTTCAGCTTTTTGAGGATATAAACATCAGAGTGCAATACAGTAATCTATTTTTAAAAGTTTCTGCTTAAATTTGTGTATAAATATTTTTCGTAGTTAATTGATGTTCTGCCTTTGGTTTTAAGAGACTTACAACTTTGGAACAACAGATTTGATCACTATTTTCTACCTGTTTTAGATTCTTGCCTCCATTGAGCTTCTGGCCCGGTCATTGCCAAAAATTCACCGCAGTGCATCTGAGCCCTCATTAAACCGGGCTGGCTTCCAGACAGAGGATTTTAGTCTATATGCTTGTGCTTCTCCAAAAACACCCATCCAAGCAGGGGGATACGGTGGGTTTCCAGTACACTGAAAAGAAATGTGAAAGCGTGTGTCTGTGTGCTGGTGTGTTCCTGTGAGTGCAACACGTGTGTACGTTCTCAGTTCCTACCAGCTATGTTTTTAAGGTTTACTGAGGGAATGAAGACTCACTTCCTAACACTGGGCATTGAATGTCCCGAGCACAAAGTCTGTGTTGGTAAGGAATGCCCTGGGAACAGCTGGCACAAGAAGAATTATAAGGCCACATAAGAGAAATGGGAAAAGTCACTTCAAAACAAGCAAAAATCCTCTGAAGGTCATTGGGTGTCGTTTTTGCTTGTCTGTGTCATTTTTGCCTAGTTTATTGATTGGATTTAGTTACTCAGGAGAGTATTTGATTTTAATCTACTCAGGCTATGGTGTGGGTTTTGGTTTTGGTTTTTTTTTTTTTTTTTTTTTAACTTCAGTTGAGGTCATTATATTTGAGCAATAGGCTTTAGATTCCTCAGTTAGTAATGCTACTCATATGTGGGAAACAATTGGAAAAATAAACTTAGCTTCAAGGCTGAGCACAGTCAAAACTTCTTGTGGTCAGCAGAAGTGAGCAGATACAACACAGAATCCAAAGAAAGACCTTAGTGACGTGTGACTCTTATTTTGAAAGTTGAAGTTTAAAATAGTGCTGTTTAGAGAACATCTCTTCCTGCACAGGAGTGGTGCGTGGGGTTTTTTTTACTTTTTATTTTTGCCTAAATACTCTGACCTGCTATAGTTTAGACCATCTCAAAATGTTCTGTTACAATGCAACACAGAAGAAATTCTGAATCTGCTTTTGCTGAACTGCAAGAATATTACTGGTAGTGGTGCCTGTATCCTTCAATTAGCCCGGATTTCAAAATTAAAAAAAACATTTTAAATCTTGAGCATAACCAAATACTTTAAGAGGAAAAGGCTGCTAACACCCATAATAGGAAAAGAGGATTTGAAAAAGCAGTTGTTTTCATGGAAGTCGGTATTATACCACGAATTCTGTTAAGGTGAAATGTTTTAATTACTTTAATATTGTTAAGAATACCACTGAACATGCTTCTGTTCAGTGATGAATTGTTTTTTTCACTGCCATATAAAAGCTGCTAGTTTGACTAGAAGTGAATCAGTTAGACTACCTATCTAACTGAGAAAGCTAGACACCTTACCAAGATCCTGTCAGCTCACTTTAAAGATTGTATTTTTCTCTGGAGCATTCCTCTGGAACAGGTGAATCAGAGTAGTGGTTCAGGTTATAGCAGTCTTTGATGTCAGATATGAAAACAATAATGTTATTGACTGTGTTCTTGCATATTTTGAAATGAGTTATGTGGTTTTGTTTGTTTTAAAGTGCTAAGCTGTTAATTTTCACAGACTCTTCTGCATCGGAAATAAGCTATTGCTGCTCTTGTTAGGACTTCAAGGGCCAGGAGTGTTCTTAACGGCTTCTGATTTGCATACTTATAGAGAAGTTTGCATGTTGCTAGCAATAGGTTTTTGAAATAGATCAGGAATTCAAAAAAGGTTTTCTTTTCTGCTGTCTGGCAACTGAGCCTTTTAAAACAGGAGGCAGAGTTAGAGAGCTTGAAGAGATGTAGGCAATTTCTACATTTTCTGGCCGGATTCTGATGGTCTTTTTGGCTTCTGCTGTTGGAACAGTTTGGGAACTAACTTTTCTCTTGTCATTTTGTTAGTCAAGAAAATTCAGCTGTTGAAATCTATCTCTATGGAAATAGTTATGGAGGACGAAAGTTGTTACTGTTTTAGAAAATCTGTTTCCCATCTTTCTGGTAGCTTCACGTCATTTTGGCAGGCTTATCTTAAAAGGAAAACAGGATTTAAGTGGGTTTTTTTCCCTCTTATTAATATTTTTTTTATTCTAGACAGTGAGGAGGAATGCTTCTTAAGCTTTGGGGTATGGTATTCAGTACAGGCTACAATGCCCATCTCAGTAAGAGCAAGAGGATGCTGCTGGGTCTCCTGCAGAATCTAGAAATGCGCCATCGCAGGCAGAAAAGGCTTAGCCACACAGGGAGTTACGGAGAGTGCAGAACCATCATCATTGCCCTGCCCAGGCTTACTCTTTTTCAGGTCTGCCAGTTCAAACAAGTTATTCCTTGGAGTAGTGTTATCCTCCTTGTTGTTAAGATTGTTCTTCTGTGCTATAGGAACTACAATTATGGGGGAAAAAAAATGCTGCCATCCTTAGACACATTTGGCCCCATTTCCTGCTGTATGGTCAGTGCATTAGACTTCTTCCTGTGTCACCTGTTCTTGCACATCGAGCACGGTTTGGGATCCATGAGCATAATGTGATCTTAGCTTCTCACTAAACATTTTACGAAGCCTAAAAGGAGGCTGGTTATTGTGGATCATTAACTTTATCTGACATAAAGGCATTTAGGGGTTTAAATTCTGTAGTTTGTAATTGCTGCTTCAATAAGATTTGGGAACGTATGTAGGATGAAGATGCCTAAAGACACCTGTGGATTTGGGTCAGTGTTCTCAAAGATGGAACTCAGCTATGTTTTTTAGAAACAGATACCTATCAGTCCTGAAAACAGGTCTGTAGGATCCCAGGCTTTTCTGGAGGGGTAGTTTATACTATGCAAGGTTCCTTTTTTCTTTACTTCCCTGCATCTCAGTATAGAAACAAAATCTGTCTTGGTACCTTCTAGAAGGACCAGATCCTCATAAACGCTGCTGTATATTCTTCTGAGGATACTAATTATCCACATCAGTGTATGTTCCAAATTTTTATTTAGCCAGTGGTTGATATCCATACTAGATCAGTGGAAGATTCAACAGAAAACTGCCTCTTTGTCATACTTTTTTCCACGTCTGTGAATGTAATCCAGGCAAGGTGTTGGAATTTGGTGTTTCCCTTTGGTAAGTCAGTTACTCTCTACTTCAGTAGACAAGGCTGACACGGGCCTGGAAGGGAACCATTCTTCTCCTTACAGTTCTTCTGAAAAACATGGCATCTACCCCAGGATAAAGAGTACAGTTAAGATGATGTGTATATACCTTACTAACCTCACGAATCCAGATAACTTACACATTTGTGAGAGTAGAGATTGGTAACTGCATCTTAAATCCTTCCAGGAATCAGGGGCAGCAGGTTTGCTCAGAACATGCCCTTATAATATATTGTTTGGACACAACATGAAAGAACTTGATCATCTTTTTAGTACAGATTTTTTGAAAGTGTGCATTTAAATAGTCCACTTGCTTTGCATGTGACGAGCGTGAAAAGACTGTAGCAACTAACTTGAAAGGGCTCTGTAAGAAGTGTAGATTTTCAAATGCTATCCATCCTTTGGAAAGGAATTTGTTACCAGTCAAAGCAAGTATCTGAAGTTCTACTTGGTAAAAAGCACATCAGCTGTCTGGCTCACAATGAATAAAAACGTCTGTTGGTTTTTTTTACATCCCAAATCGCTAAGTATGTGGTTTCATAGCTTCATGGTAAGCTGATCTCATTTGGAACAGCCATGGCGCAGCTCCTTACCATTGCACTGGCAGATGCTCTCCATTATCACGAGTCTATTCCACGCAGTTGAGTGGGTTCCCCCCACCATCAACAGAGCAGCTCTCCACAAGCTGGTTAGAAAACTCTCCTCGCACACCAGGCTGAGCTAGCATTTGCTAGGTCAGCTCCTTGAGCCGTCTTGCCTCAGGGCCAGATAGTGCCAGTGTGGTACAACGGGCAGGTCATTGCTCTCCAGCTCAGGTCAGGAGGGAGAGTGGGACTGCAGTAGTCCCAGTTTAGATTAGCATTGGCCATTACAGAACTGTGTCCAAAGACTTAGCAGGGCAGAATCAGGATGATCCTGTTCCTCCAGGGCAGGGCATATTGGGTCATGTTCCCAAAGCTGGCTTCATCTCATCCATTCATTGCTCTCAGGCAAGACCTTCCTGTCCTGCTAGAAAATCTGAATTCACAGTTCAGGTTACTTAATTTATCTGTATGCATCTAAGTCTCAGGAAGAGGTTGCCTGTGTTCTCTCTCCCTCTCCTACAGGTGGGGTTTCTTTCAGAAGATAAAAGAACCCGCTACAGATATTTTACATCTTCAGAATAGAAAGGGTGACATAAAGCGTTTTAGCTACTCCTCAAAAAGTCCTGTCAACACCTAGCAGGATGGAGGATTGCTGTACGTGGATAGGTATAGCCATCTACATTCCTCATCTAGGGAAAGCTGTTACTGGTAACCGCATTTTATACATGTTCAATCAACATAATCCCATTATTAGGTGAACATGTTACCTATTTTGGTCTCCTATTGATGTGAGATTGGATTAGCACCTGTATTTTGAAAGGGGAGATTTAGCATTAGCTTGTCAAAAAAACAAGTCTTTGCTAAGGTTTTATTTAAATGGAATAAAAGTCTGAAAATCACCTTTTTATAGCTACCATTCTATCTGAAATGTTTCTTGACTTCTGATCCTGTTTTTGCATTGCCCTTTCCCAATTAGTCATTCATCTTTTATCTTCTGAAATCCCTGTACGACTATTAAAAGCTGAATTATTACCAGAAATGGGCAGAAGGACAAGATGAGTAATGAGGGAGCAATCTCTTGTTTATAAATTGATCTTTAATCAGCAGTTTAGGAAAGCAGACTGAAAAATAAATTAAGTAGAGCATGTTTTGAAAGTGTAGCTAAGCATGAATGTCATTCTTAAAAATTAGCCTCACAGGCAATACTTGATGACTTTTTTTGTCCTTCTCTTAAAAGAAAAAAAAGTGGTGGGAGGGAAAAGTACAAAAATTGAGATGTTTCTAGAAGATATTGTGAAGGCAGTTGGGAAATCAGTGAAATGTGCCAGAGAGAAGCAAGGAAAACTATCAAATATTCAGAGTATTTTAGAGTAAGGGGTTTATCTGTTGGTAGAACTAGTAAAACAGGCAATTAGACCCATTGTGAAGCTTTTATTCTTTTGTTCTTATAACTTAAAACTACCACCACAGTCTATCAAGACACACAGCTTGAGGTCTGTCCTAGCCCCCTGTGCCAGCTACCCTTACTTTAGACCTTGGGTGCACTCCGTTCTCATTTCCTACGACGCACAGAGCCTTCTCTCCCTGCTTTCCTCATGTTCCCTTAGATCAGCTGTATCAGCTGTTGCTGCCAGGCCCTGTAGATGTCCTTTCTTTCCCCTCCCCATGCAGACTGCTGATCATTTTCTTGGTTCCCTTCTTTATAGAGCAAGACATTCCATGGAATCAATGCTACCAGTCTAAAATGCTTTTTGCAGGGATATTTCTGGTTTGTTTCCAATATTCAGAATAAGAATCTTAAGAAAAAACAAAACCAACAAAACACTCATTCTTGGAAGGATGGAAGGACACCAAGATAGGGAGCAGTTGTTTGGATGTAATGATATTCACACGCTCCTGTTGAAAAGAACAAAAGGTCTCTTCTGTCTGCTTATCAGTCCTTCATTTTTAGGAGAGCTCTGAGGAGTGCTCTCAAGAAACTAACCCAAAATTCATGTAAAGCCCAACAATGGGAAGTCATATGTACATTTCTTTTTCTCTTGCTTCTGAGTCCTTTTGGTTAAGCATAGTTGGACAACCCTCCCTAAAAATCCTATAGAATACAATTTCTTTGTGGGTGGCAGGGAGATTTTTTGGCTAAAGTATAAGATTAAGAGGATGAGTATCTTGGTTTCAGCTTCTATTCAATTCTCTGGAAAACTTCTTAAGACTTTGGGCAGTGATTTTACTCTGTGCCATAGTTTCATCATCCCCAAAATGGGACTACCAGTCTATCTAACGGCATGCTGACACTAAATAAACTATGTAGAGTTTCAGGAGATCATTGCATGTGAAAGCGCTGCATAGAATTATTATTTATTCAGGAATTCTGAAGGAAGCATGGGGTTGCTTTGTTTGTTGTGCTCCCTATTAGCGAGGCCTAATTTCTGGTCTGGGAGTGAGTAGACAATCTCACCATTCTTATTTTTCTCACAGTAGGTTGCTATGTTGGTCTCTAAACCAGATCCTAGTATTCTTTAATACTGATTTAATATTCAGGCACTTTACTGTATATAGTCTTTAAAGGTTAACAGGTGTGTCAAATAGTTCTTTGTTACTAAACCAGTTTTACACCAGAATAGAAATTAGTTTGCAGTCTGACGCATTTATTGCAATTGTTGCTTTTCAGGAGGATGTATGTGCAATAAGAGGTTTAAAGTGAAATTAAACTGACACATTTTATTTTCAAATGCATGATGAATTAGACTTTGCTCGAACTTTCAGACCTCTGTCTTGGGAAGAATGGGTACAGCTTGCTTTCAAGAAATTCTTTTTCGGTAAAATATGCTGGGTTCTGTATTCAATGTTCTCTCACTGTGTATTCTTTTGTGCTTTAATTTTAACAGTTTGCATTTTTTAACATCTTTTATGTTCAACCTAATGTTCAACTAGTCTGGAGAAAATCTCTGACCACCTAGTAACTGAAATCACCTTTTTAAACCAAGCTCTTGTCCTCCCTCTACAGGAGAATTTGCAGCGTTCAAGTAGCCACAGCACCATGGCAGCACCCACTCTGTTATTTAAGTCTTGTGTTCCTACAGTTTCTTAACATCAGAACTCTATTCTGCTCCACAAAACCTAAAGTAATTTAGAAAAGATATCCATAAGCTTAAAAGTGGAGCAGAATGGAAGTGCCAGTCCAACCCAATGGGAAAAAGTACCTTTTTGGGAACCAGAATCCTCTGCTGCCAGTGTTTCTCCTTCAACACAAACCACCACGTGCATTCGGAGACCCGCAGTGGCTGCCTGTGCCGTTGGCATCATTCCCAGGAGAGAGGAGAGGGCGCTCGTGGTTTGACTGTGGTGCTCGGGCGTGAGGGGATGGAACTGCTGCTGCAACTTAGGAGACTTGCTTTGGATGGTCTGCCGGTCGGCTTTCTCCCTCTAACAGTGTACCATCAGAGGCTGAAAATCTGATGAGTGCTAATTTAAAAGAATCATCCTCCATTCTGATCTTCTTTTTCCTGGTGTACTCACTGATTTATGGACAATGCAGTATCCCCTTTTCACTGTATTACAATGTCGAACACCTAAATCTGTCTATATTATTGGGTTTTATTCCAGTAAAATTAAAAGCGTGGGGTGATGGGAGCTGGAGAAGATGTTACTCTAAAGGCGAAGAGGTTAATCTGAAGGAAAAGGGGATGCTGCTGCACCTTTTTTCAGATTTACTTTATCACTTCTTCAAAAAACAAACAACAACCACCAACCTTAACCTTTTTCCTTTTCCAATATTTTCTTGGTGTGTGCATATACAACATCTTTTAGAAGGATTAGGTAGATCCTTCTTTTGTTGGTCCAGCAACAAACTGAAGTTTAAAAAAGAAAAATGTAGCGAGATTGTCCTCTCTCTTATTTTTTTTTCTTTTGTATCATATGATACAATGTATTTATCAAAGATGCTACCGCAGCATCTGAAGTCTGTAGAATTCCTGATACAGACTGTGAACGGTGTATGTACCTACTTTAAAAGTTTTATTTTAAACGAGGGTGCAGGTTAATGCCAGGTACCTTACCAATATGTAATGTTTTCATAAATGGGGAAAAAAGTTCTCAGGTTGAATTGAATACAAATACAAAACCCCCTAGAATTAGACATTCCGAAAATTATGTTTTGGTACTTTCAAGAGCTTTTTTTAAAGGATTTTTATCCTGTTAACTAAACATCCTCTGATAAGCGTGTGTATAAATGTGGAGCATCTTGTCCTAATGGCAAGTTGTTAGATCAAAACAAAACGGTACTTGCTGGATCCACGCTGACTACTTCTCCTCTCATTGCTTTCTTCCCTGTCATCTCTTCCCTTCCGTTTGTCTTTCCCTTTTGTACACTTTGCAAACTAGGATGACGGTGGCGGTATCTCCATTAGAGTGCTTTGTTTTCCTGTCCTCCAATCCTGGTTTTCAAATGGTTGGTAGCTTTTTGACAAGTTACCCAGTCAGGGAAAAAACAACTCATAAAGTTCTGCACATCGTTTACCTCTAGTAGAATATCTTGTGATGTGATCTGTTTGCAGAGTTCTCTGGTATGTGGTATTACATGTAAATTATTTGTACAGAGGCAAGTCAGACCACATTAGAAAGAAATTCAAGCTCAGACAGAAGTTCTCAGAATTTGATTCGTATCTGCCCTGTACCGCTCCAGGTGAGGCAGGAGAACCGACCTCCCTCTAGCGGGGACGTTCTTGCTGGGGGGAGGTGGGGGGTGTTAAACAAAATCACAACAAATAAATGAAGGAGTTAAATGTGTGTGAATGTGGTGTCCATGCTTAACATGGGTGTATTGGGTGAGGACACTGTCCTTCCCTCCCTAGGAGAGTTGGACTGTTTCTGTCTGCAGAAGGTTGCTCCCAGGTGAAGGGAGAAACGCACATCAGTAGTGGAACGTGCTTTTAAAACCCTGGAGTTCTGCAGTGTTGCTGGTAGTTTGTTATGTTTGTCAGTAAATATTTACTGGGGTTATAGGGACCGGGCTAACCTGAAGTGGGAATTATAACTGAAATACTGTGTATTCATATTAATTCCACAAACATTAGCAAGACAGCAATAGTGAATGACTTAATAGTCACTACAAGAATGAAGTGATTCATGTTGGTACATGAATAGAATTGATTTTGTGTACAGGATGCATTTTAAAGACAAAAAAAAAAAAACAAAACAAAACAAAACAAAAAAAAACCAAAAAAAAAAAACCAAAAAAAGAAAGCACAAATTTTTTCGTGTCTGCTGTGGGTCTTCAGATGCTGTAAGGTTTTTTTCCTTATTGAGATTGGCAGGAATTTAAATAGTAGCAATAGCCACTTTCCAGTGTGGAGAAGCTAATGAGGGAGCGGCGGTGTGCAGAGCGGTGAAATCAGAGTGCTCCTTGGTGATCATCTGAGGCCAATACCTAAGAGGTGGAAGGAGCCTGGGGCTGCTGGGGTCAGCAGGCAGGTGAGAGCATTTACAGATACAGACTCCCAGAGGGTGAAGCGGTCACTGCTCATTCTCCTTCCACCCCGCGCATTGCTCCAGCCCCTGTATGGGCTGTGGCCTAATTTGTACATGTCGGGCATACTGGAAATTAATGTTCTCTCGAAAGAAACTGTTATCGGAGCAAGTATGTACAGGTGGTTCAACAGTCATTTGTTTCACAGCTTGTTAAAAGCCCTAGTTTCTTCCACAAGGTCATGCTGGCAGAAGATTGTCTGCTAAAATATAACTGTTAGGAATTTCATTCTATCTTTGCTTAAAATGAACTTATTTTTGTGAAGATGCATTACCCATTAGTCTACAATATGCTTCTTGAGCCCATAGGAAAAGCACAAGGAAAATTGCTATCCTTGTCCATGCAAAGCACTTTATAAGTAACACATGATCTCTGGGGTTTTTTTATTGGGGTTTGTTTGTTTGTAGTTTTGTTTTTCTGTTTTGGTTTTTTTTTTTTTTTTTTTTTTTTTTTTTTTTTTTTTTTTTTTTTTTTTTTTTTTCCCTGAGGAATGTGCAAGTTGTTTGGCTGCTGTTTAGAGAAGTCCTTTCAGGATGCATTTCTACTGGTTTTCACGTCTGTTTGTTTCCCTCCAGATAGCTGTAATACTGTGTGTTTGTCTGTAAGAGGTCCCACGTAATATTCATGCAAAACTTTGGAAGAAATTTGGTTTGTAAATAATTGGGATTTTTTTTTTTTTTTAATCTTTTTCCTCCAGGAGTTTTTCTGGATGTCTTGCATGCCATCAGAACCACTCTTAAAGGTGCCCTGTAGATGTTTAGTGAATGGGGAGATAAGAGTAGACAGGAACCGAGTGCCCTGTATAGCAGTGGGATGAAGGAAGTAAACTGATGACCCAATACATTCATGTCCATTACACCAAATTTCTTAAGTTTCTCTGTGGCGTCCCAACCACAAGCACATGCCATAGTATGGAAATGTTAGTACATATTTTGTGTGCATGTGTTGGGACAAACACCTAGACAGTCATACTGCTTTTAGCTCTACAGTATCTAGTATCTAATAATTATTTGCAAAACTACCAGTATCCAATCCCAGCTATTCATGTCTTTATTAACCACACATATACCTTCCCCTCTGCCTTTCCTTTTCCACACAGTTAGAAGAGGCCTGTTATCCGTTACATCTTCCCTATCAGTAGGTGATTGTTTCCTGCGGCGTATTTGCTGGAACTGGAACATTGTAGCGGAGCTTAAACCAAATGGTAGGAGTATAGAGGCCTGGTTATTTTGAAAGTAATTTCTGCATTAATTAAGTCCTACATGGCCCCAGATACAATTAGCCCAGTCATTTATTTTTTGCTAAACTCATGCAGGTCATTAAATGAATCCACTTCTGCTTTTTATGCTTACCTAAAATCGTCTTTTCTTGTATTTGAATGCTCTAGCAGCTGATAATGATGCAGAATGTTTGAGGCCAAATACTGCTATCTTAACGTGGCCTCTCAACATCACTTGGATTAGTATGTGCTCATTAGAGGCAGAATTTGGCCTTCATGACATAAAATGAGTGAAATGCTGAGTGTTGGTAAATACTAGGAAGAAAATTAACTCTTATCCCAGCTGAAACCAGGACGCACGTCTTTCCACAAATGCCCAAATCAGGGGGGAAAAATACACTGAAGATCACGCATAAATAGGTTTGCTTCTGTGTTTGCCTGGTGATGTAAATGCATCCAGCCTTTTACAGAACATTTGGAGAAGCCAGACCCGCAGAAATCTCACAAAAAAGTACAAGTTGAAGTTTTGATAGCTAGGGGGGCTAAATTTAGGGGAGAAGCATGCGGACATTTCACACTTTTGCAGCCTATAAATTTCATTCCCTTCTTGACTGTGAGTGCAGCATGTGTAGCACAAACTATTCATAGTACTGTAGACAACGTGTCTTCTGTCTGTTGAAAAAAGTACCACCAGTAGCACAATGCGACAGGCAAAGCTTCTAGGTACAGTCAAGTTCAGTTAAAAAGCAGTTGCATGAGTGGACTGTTACGGCGTCACTTTGAAGGTGCTGGGTGTTCTGGTTTTCTGTTACGCATTTTACATAGAAGTTTATGAAACGAACTTTCTGTTTACTGCAGCGTTGTTAATATGCGTTTGCACTTTGTATTTGTTTTGGCATGCATTTTAAATATCTTTCTTCATTGCTTCATTACTTCTTACCTAGTAAATAAAATTATCAGAAGAGCAGAGCAGAGATAAATTGTTAAAACTTCTCCTTTGCATTTAAGTTTCAAGGATGCTAACACAGACGCAAAAAGTCAGCACCATGACAGCAGTAAATAACTACGAAACTGTGGAAGGAGGAAACTTTAAAAACTGCAGAATATAGAGTACACCAAGAGCGAATTCAGATGAAAACTAGCATATCTCTTTTCTTTAGAAAAGAGAGCTACCAAGATCCTCTGTTAAATGGTTTACATAGGGATCCCCCAAAACAGTCTTTGCAGTTTGCCAAATGATCATGTGCCTTCGCAACCTTAAAAAGTACAACAGAATGTAAACCAGGTGCTTTGTAACTAGAGCAGTGGCTTTGGTTTACTTCTGATGCAGTAGTTTTGTATATAGCTATACTATAGATAGGTAGTTTGGAGTTGGTAAACGTCTGTAAAGGAGCAAGGAGGGCAGAGAGCATTCCCCAAAATACCCATGATCGTTTCAAAGCTAGGAACTGAAGGATACCCGATTCAGTTACAGTAAACCAGCTGCTTGAAATCTGCTCTATTGAAAGTTAAATGAGGGTCATTTCATTTAAAAATAAATCAGCCCTCCTCCCCCTCCAAAGACACAAAGATCTTGTTAAAGAAAGGTGACAGAAAGCTCCGAAGAGGCCCAAATTTACACTGTCATAGCATCTTGGAATGAGATGGTAGATGAAGAATGAGAGCTAAATGAGAAGAAATTGATGACTAGTACTCATGTAATCAAAGTCCACATATATCAGACCATACAATTAATTCCCTGGCCCAGAAAGTGCAATTAATTTTGTTTTCTGGAATATCAGCAGGTTTCCTTAGTTCTTCTTCGGGCCTCTTGCAGTTACTCTTCAGTGATCGCATACTGTTACTGTATGTTAACCGTGGGAGATGGTAGGTGTCTTGTCAGCTGAGGGACAACCAGTATGTTTGAATTTGATTTGTCAAATTTCAGACCGGTTACATAGACTTCTGGCAGTACCTACATACCAGTGTCATATTTAACCTACTTGTCCATAAAGGACAAAATAATGGGTTTTGGTATTAGTGCTTTTTCAGATCTTTTCCTTTTCTTCTTTGGGGCAAGACTTTGGGCATAATTGTAAGTTATAAAGTTATGTCTAAATGCATAGTTCATATGAAATACCAGACCAATTTTAATTTTGTTTTGTTCCTTTTAGAAAGCAAAGTGTAAAAAYGTTTTACTAATGTTCCAGGAACTATCTGGAATCCTTCTACCTACCCCAAATTCTGCACTAGAAGTACACGTGAGAAGATGGTATTTTGTCTTTTTTTTTTTAAACAAAATCACAAAGAAACTATTTCCCTAAGAGAAGGGAGCTGATGGGAGGGTTTAGAAACTTCTAAACTACCTAGGCATTTGCTTCATAGCATCACAGCAGCAGTGCGCTCAGCTCATCCAGCCTCCTTAAGAGCCAACAGTGGCCTGTCTGGTCATTTTGTCTAGTTTGTCGCGTTTGCAGCAGCTGTACTTTAGAGTAAGCCTTGTGTGACATTTAATTTTGAGTGAGTAAACCACAAAAAATAACTATGTTTTCTTTTTTGTTTGGGTTTGGAAAATGGTTGGGTTTTGTTTTGATAAATGTCATTCTGTGTTGCATTTGTATATTCACCCTAGTTGAAAAGAAAATCTGCCTGTGTGTTTGGGAGTTCAGTGGAACATTAGGAGAAGAAATGAAGCCCACTATCTGGGCACGATGTCGGGTCTAGGGGGCAAAATGGACCAAACTTGGGTGTTGGGTTATTTTGGGATGGTGGGGGGTTCTGAGGGCATAATTTAAATTAACTCTGTCTAAAATAAAATGTAAGTGCAATAAATGTGCTTTTTTATTCAAAGCTGTGAACCTTTAGGAAAAAAAACACACAAAAAAAAATCAACAGAAAAAAATGCACATCATTCCTTCATGAGCCTTGTGTCCTACCTGCCTCCCCTTCCTCCCCCCTCTCCACACTTCTCCTCAACTGACAGAAGCCTGACAGTGGCCAACTTGCATGTGTTGGCAACCCAAATTAACGTTGCTTTTCTTCTGATTCCATTTGTTGGGATTGGGGAAAGTCCTGCCCCCGACTACTTGCCACCCTCGAAATCCCTTTGGGCTCCAGTGCTGACCTGTGCCGCTAGAGCAGGGTCTACCACTGCTGGGGACGCACGAGCCAGCCCACCTGCGCTGTGGCCATCCCGACTGCGAGTACAGCGCTCCTCCTGGTGTCCTCCACCTTCATCCTCCAGGTGTAACTTCCCTTCCCGCCCCGTTTCAGTTCTAGTGATGGTCTCCCAGGGCTGGGCAGGTGACATTTTTCTTAAGCAATTGCAGAAGTAATCASTCATCAGCTGCCTAATTGGATCCCTTTTCCCCTTTGTCAAGACACACATGCAGGCTGGCCACTGTTGCCTTCTATGACTCTGCCTTGTTTTGAAGGAGCAGGTATACGTGTTTGTAATCTGTTGTGCATTACTTGCACTGTCTCTCTTTCTTACTTGAGCGCAGGCTGCTTTTCCTAGATTAGGAAGGGTGCACCGGTCTCTTGGGGGGAGTTCCACGAGAGGCGCAATGCATACGTTTCATTAAAAAGCGATGGAAGGTGTAGCACTCGGTAGTTGGACCCTATGGGGGAGTAAGAGAGGATGGCTTGTTTAAAGTTTATAGACAGACAGATCTATATCCTTTAAACTTGATTATTTTTATATATAGTCAAGACAATGGCATTACCTCATAATACAGAGGCTTGTTTATGAGAGGCAAAGTATCTAGTAAGGAGAGGAAAGGGAACTTTATATACAGATTTGATTTCTTTTGTTTGTTTGTTTGTTCCTTAGTGCAATGAAATGTATGTCCCACCAATTTAAACTCTGTGCTAACACATTCCTTTCAGCTGTACTTCTTTTTTTGACCACCAGAGGTTTGTGAGGGGCTTATGACTGCAAAGTAGAAGGTCCAGTCTGGTTACTTAAAGAAACCAATTGTGTTAGTAGATTTCCATAGCTGCTTTTTAAAATTTACAATGGAGTAATTGTTTTGAAACTTGTATTTATTTTTTAATTCATAACAAAATGTTTATTTTCAGTTTCCTGTTACATAGGTCATGGCAACTCCCCTTCTTTCCTTCTCAAGTTTCCCCTGTAATTGCCAATACAACTTATTTTTCTTGTTTGTTCCTTCCCCCTTTACTTTTGTTGTCCCTTCATTTGTACTTTGGAGTTTTTCTCATGTAAATTTGTACAATGGGAAATATTGTCCAGTTTGGTTAGAGAGCATGGAGACTTAAAACATATTAAAATTTGATAGCTGAATTCAGATTGAAGAAAACTATTTCTGTGTAAAGTTATTTAAAGAACTCTGTATTATATAAAAGGCAAAAAGTTCTATGTACTTGATGTGAATATGAGAATACTGCTATAATAAAGATTGACTGCATGGAAAAGTCTGAAGGAGATGGTCTATCATGTAATTCATTCCTCTTCCTCCCCATGAAGTTCCAGAGGTGCAACTAAGGTGCTTAAGGGGAGCAAAAAATTTACTTTGGTGGTGTTACTTTAGAATGTAACTCTGGAAGGAAAAAAAGAGGGGGAAAAACAAAACTGAAAAAACAACCAAGGGATGCCTGGAGAGTAACCCACCTCCCTTCATCTTCCTTATGCTGGACCACTGCCTCCTTGACCGCTGTGCTTAGCCCTAAGGCATTTTTACCTTTGCAGAGGGTTTCGTGTCACAAGGATTGTTCTGGACTTTGGTAATACCCAAGGGCAACTCCCCCTCACCCTGGGGAAAGCTTGGCACCAGTTGGTCTGGGTTCTCTTCAGGGCAATATCCCCTGCTTCTATGGCAACTGTAATTCCAACTGTTATTTGGTGACAAGATTTCAGTAAAATGTCTTTAAGTTAGCTTCTCTGCAGTTCTGACATGGACAAGTTTTATTTCCCCCCACCCTTTTAGTGGTTATTTGGCAGAGCTTTAATGATGGCATTCTTACCTACTATGCATTCATGGAAGTTTTACATCACTCTCTGAACATGGATATATATCACCTTACTTCTTGGGGGCAGCACATCATATATCGAGCTAAACATTACAGAAGCTCATGTGGACTCAAGTACCCACCTCTAAAGCTGTACTGTTCATTCTCCAGAAATCCTACAGCACTCAAAAACAAAGTACAATTTAGCTTAGAGGTTGTTTACAGTTAACTTTTATTGAAATAAGGACCAAGGAGCCAAAGCTTTAGTTCCAGGGACCTCTTTAGTTCCAGAGACCTGCAAGTAACAGAAGAGAATCCTGAGAACCTTTTCACCCATCCTTTTCCCACCACTGAGAGCAGGGGAAGGACCTCCTTGATAGTGCCCATGCTGCCTTCAGCAGCAGTTGAAGCTGTTTGTTTTACAGAGCCATAACGTGACACAGCAGCTTAAGAGACAGGGTATTTAAAGAATTAGAAACGAGCAAAAAGCCCCAAACCTTTAAGGGGTGAATTGCACGGGTCTGTCTCTAGTAACAAAGAGAGCATATCCTCAAGGTTAGGTAATGCTGGGTCTACAGAACAGCATGAAGAAAATAATTTTGAACTGGTAGCAGTTAAGCCACAACTCATCAAAAAATAAGTCGTTACACTGCAGGCTTATGTTGCCAAAACTAGACTACCTGGACTCAAGTACTCGGCGGCCCAAGAAAAGAGTGCGTGGAGGCAATAAAAAGAAACTGCAAATATCTCCTTTCTGTACAACAGAGGCTTTGCACATTTACCTTTAGAAGTGCATAAATAATTGCTGAAAATAGGGTACTCCCACCCATACCAAGAGAAGAGGGCCAGTGCACAGCCAGGCACGACACCCTGGCCCTGTATCACAGCCGGGAGCTTTGAAGCAAAGCTAAAGCACAATCCAGACTCTGTGTGCTCTGCTGGCTGGGTTTATTGCTGTTCAAAGCAAAGCCCAGCGTAGGTGCAGTCCCGGGGGCAGCCGTGCCAGGGCCGCCGGGCCTGTGCGAGGAGGGGCGGCAGGAGGCGTACCGGTGTGATGCCGGGAGCGCCGGCGCCCGCGGCTGGAGCCGCCTATTCCGCGTCGTCCGGAGGGATCCCGAGCTCCTCGTCCGTCCAGGCCGAAGGGTCGGGGTAGGGGAAGTGGCCCTGGGAGAGAGGCACGGTCAGAGCTCGGCCAAGGCCCCGGCCCCCGCCCGCCCGCCGCCGCCGCCGCGCCAGCCTCACCAGCACCATGTCCGAGCTGTGCCAGAAGTGCCAGAGGATCCAGAACCACATGAAGCCGCTGAGGAGCTCGCTCCGGATCACCTGCGCCCGCGTCAGCTCCGGGAACTGCCGGTACCGCGGCTGGATGTGCACCCCGCCGCCCGCGCTGCAACAAACGCACCGCCGCCTCACTCCCGGCCCCTCCGGCACCCAGCCCGCCCGCCCCGCTCCCCTCGCCTCGCCCGCCCCACTCACTGCCGCAGCCCGGTCGCGCCGCTCCCGGCCCGCAGCAGCCGCCCCGCCGAGCGCCCCAGCGACGCCAGCATGATGGCAGCTCCGCCGCCCTCCCCGCACCCCCAATGTCACCCTTGCCACCTCCCAACAACAGCCGCGGTGATTGGCCCGCCCCGGCGCCTACCAACTCCGGCTGCGGAGGGGCGACGAGGGCCGTGGGCGGGAGCGAGGGAAAGCGCCCCGCCCCACGCGGCGGTGTGGCACGGCGGCACGGAGACACCTCCGCACCGTCACGCTGCCCCCACCCCGCGGGTGGGCCTTTTTATGGCTGCGAGGGCACCCCTGCCTCCCCATCTCCCTCGGCACTTGGGAGCGGCGGGACGGCACCAACGCACCGGCGGGGGGTTCCTCGTGAGTCCCAAAAGTTGACGTCGCCCACGGAGGGCGCAGAGGAGGGAGCGGGGTGACCTTCCCAGCCAAACCTCTCATTTCGGAGCGGGGGCAGAAAGCGACGCCGGCTGCGTCGTTTAGTTAAGGCCTAAAGAAATAACCCGCCCCTCTTCTCCCCCCCCAGGCGGCCCACTTGGTCCAGCCCACGGCGTCCGGTTGCGTAGCAACGGGGCACGCGCGCGGTACCGGCCGCGGCGCGCAGTACTGGCCGGAGCCGCCGGGGCCAGGCTGGCGGTCCCGGGCGGCCCCGGCTGCGCCTCCCCGCCATGGCGGGGCCGACCGGGCGGTGGGCCCCGGGCACAGGGCCTCACCTTCGTGGTCGGGATGCGGGCAGGCGCGGCCCCCGCGGCGGCGTTCCTGAAAGAGCGCCTGGTGCGGAGCCTCTTCCTGCTGGCCGGCGGCCCCACCGGCGCCCTCTTCAACGTCGTGGCGTTCTCCAGCAAGGCGAGGCGGGGCGGGTGGGGTGGCGGGCAGCACTGGCGGCGGGAGGGCGCCAGCCGGCGGGGGCGAGGCAAGGCCCTCTCTGTAGGCCGGCTGCTGTGGCGGGAATGCCGGGGCGAGCTATAGGGCGCCTAAGCACAGAAATACCCGATACGGAATCTTATGCCTGTCCCACGTTGGCAAAGAGCTGCATGAGTGAGTGGGCTTTTGCTATTTCTTTCTTTCTTTCTTCTTCCTTTTTTTTTTAATAGGTGTTAAAATGGTGCAACTGCCTAGTCAGATGTTCACTCAGTAGTGCCACTGAAGCAGCAGCCTGGGTTCGATCCCTGCGGTTTGAGAACAGCACGAATGCTGCGAGCGGCCTGGCTGTGGCGTTTGAGGACCCAGCCTGCCAGTCGGTGTATCTGTTCACTGACACACTCCCAGAGCAAGAGTCAGAGGAAATCTGCCAACTTCTTACGGAGAACAAGTTGCATCCAGTACATGTTGTATGCCTTCTGGGAGTTTCAGATGATCATGAAAGAAGCAAGCAAAAAATAATGGAGAAAGTAGCCAGACAATCAGGGGGGTCCTTTCAAGCGATCAGACTCCCCCCTGCTGCTTCTGAAAAGGTATACAACTAATATAAGATTAGTGCCTACTCATTAGTTCCTCCTGAATCTTTACTGGATGACATTTTACAAAGTAGAACTGGGGAAGAATTTCTGTGACCCTCTGGAAGGGTAACCTTGTTTTGCCTGGAAGCTTATGAACAAAGCAGTCTGTGGACAAAGATTTAAAATAGGTTTGGCATCTCTGTGACAGGCTATACCTGACATCCCAAGCTAGCATATCCACCCTTCTAATTGTACATTACTTGTACCTTAAATCTCTGCTTGTGAGGAAAGAGCACTTCACGTAGCCCCTGAGCAAAAGGCATCATCGCCAACACTTGGGATCAAATTCCAATGGTCTAGCTCCATTTACTTTTGCAGGGAAAGACTCGCCCTGTAAAGTGATTTCCTTGAACTTCACAGACCAGCACTTGAAAAGAGGTGTCTCTGACAGGTGAAGGTGAAGATCCTGAAGAAAAGAACAAATGCCTCCTTTGATTTTACATTTTCTTTGCTAGATGACTGTACAGCTTTGCCTACAGCTAGTGTATCCTGATTCACAGATTTCAATGTTGTTTTAATCTTAGGTGGCAGTGGTTGAATACTGTCTTTTAAATAAATAACGATATCTTCTAAATCTGTTAACATCCCAAACAGCTGAAGTCCTCAGCTGAAACAGCATAGGGTCTGCATGTCTACCCTGTGCACGTCCTTGTAGTTAAGGGATTTTAAGTTCCCTGCTCTTCTGAGTCTTGTAACAGCCCTAATGCATTTTCAGCAACAGTTTACAGGGAATAGCAGCAAATTATTCAACCATTGTTTTTACTTAACACACGATTAATGCAACACGAGTTTCTCTTTTTCTATAAAAGCGAATGCTTTAATATAAGGTTCATAGTTTTGTTGTCGACTCCACCTCCCAGCTCCTTTGCATTTTGTATTTCTCCCTTTTCATAGTCCCTGGCATATTGTTCCCTATGTCACTGTTCTCAGACATTTCACGTTTTCCATCCTGCTCAGGCCAGATGGCTCCACTGCTGGCTTTGACCTGCAAAGGCAACTTTGTCTTCTAGACTCAATCCCCACCTTCTTCATTCTTCCTTAACTTCAGCTCCTTTCATTGACCTTACAGCTCTTCCTTGCTTGGAGAGTTTGGATAGCTGCTAAGAAGCAGGGTACAAGAGGAGGCAATGCACAGGTGACCGCTGGCTGCCCATAAGCTGCTGTTTGGGAGCCAGGGGCAGACTGACTGGGAGGAAACCAGCAGGGTTGATACGCCTGCATTGCTCCTGGGGGTGGGAGAGGTGGCTCCAGAACCGCCGCCCTGCCTCTGTTCTGCTGCCTGTCTCCAAGCTGCGCCTTGTCCTGAGAAATCAGTGTATTTTCCAGGTTCAAAGCTCTTTACTAAAATCAATTAACTAAACGGCGTAAGAATTAGTAAGAAAGGAAAAACTGTTCTGTTTTAAGAATCACATGCCTAGTGCTTCCTTCACAGTAGAATAAAATGATGATAGGATCTGACATGGGCCAAAATGGATATCTACCATAGCTTTGTGTATACTTGAAATGACACGTTGTCCTTTGAAGAACACATCACATCATGATTGAAGAAACAGTGATACACCTGCTACACATCTAGCAGCTGAATAGAAGGCAGGTGAAACACAAGGGGTTTTGTATCATATAGGTCTTATGKTTTTTTTTTTTTATTTCTTCTTTCCAAGCTTGATTTCTTAGAATCAAAACCATTTGTGATGAGCTTACAGATGAACAGCATAGCACCATGTGATATGATGGAAGAATTAAAACAAAGAGAGAAGTAATATACTGGAAAGTAAATTTCAATTTTATAAATAATATTCCTGTTTAAGGATTTAAGTGTTCAAAAATCATGCTCATTTTCTGCTTCCATCTCCTCCTTCTCCCCTCCAGGTAAGCTCCATGTCCATCTCACATGTCCAGGGCTGTCACACAGCTAATAAAGATCCCTGTGGCTTTCTGCTGCCAAGATGTCTAGTAACATAGTAAGTTCAAAATCTGTAGATGGGTCACTGGAAATGCAGAGAAGAAAAAAGCTAGGAAACAAAGACAGTTATTGCGGGGTGGGGTGGGTATCTTGTGTGGATTTAGCTTGTTTTTTTCATTGCAGCAAGTTGCAGAAGTTCTGTTGCCAAGGTCTTCATTACCTCTTGTATTTTTGTTTTCTACAGCTTTCCTGTTTGTGCATGGAACCCAGATCCCCTTTGTATGCCCTTGATACCCTCAGCAAAAAGGAATTTCGTTGATTCATCCCCAGAGGCTTCCAGTTTCATGAGAGGGGCTCGTGTGTTGGCAAGGAGAGAAGCTGATGGCTATTACTACCTGGGCCGCATTGCTCAAGAGGTGAAGGTAGCTATTGATTGGGAACTATGCTGTAAGAGGATCTGTGTGTCTCTTCCTTGTTCTTCCCATGCCTCACCAGCCCCAAGCCCTTGCTGTGGGGTGGCTCTCCTGTGACACAGTGCACTTCATAACCACTATTCTCTCCCCACATCCTATTTTCATCTGTTTTCTGATGATGACTGGCTGTTTACTGTGAGGAGTCCTGCAAGCAAAAGCAGCCTGGAAATCAATCCATTTTAGTAGTTATAATAAGTTGTTATTCAGAGACAATCAAACAAAACAGGTCCCTTATCCCTATTGTCTACTTCTGCCCAGTCTAGCAGCAAAGTCAATTAGCTAAACAGCATTAGTATTAGTAATCCAAAATCTCTGCCTCCAGGCACCACCTCCTTACTGAACTGAGAGCTTTCCTCTTTCTCTTCTTTCTATGTTTCTGGGATTTGTGAGATGATTTTGGATGCCAGACAGAAAATTGCCCTCTGCAGGCTTTCTTTAAAAATCCGGTGCATTTCCCAGTTTGCAGGTTGGTTAAATAAACAGTGATGCTAGTATAGCTGAGGATGGCTGTAAGCTCCAGTTTGGGATGGAACAGATGGGGACAGCTAACGGCACGAGTGACGTTAGCTGGAGTAGGGGCTGACAGCATTATTTGTGTAAGTGCACTCATAGAGCTGCAGAGAAGCCTGAGATTTCAGTAATAGATCTTCCCCACCCCCATTGCTGAAGGCTTAAATTAAAGCATTTAAATTTATGACAGTTATGACATTTTACTCATTTGTTATCCTTTTGATTGCTATGTAACGAACTCCATCATGCACAGCAGTTTCTTTTGGCTACTCTTTTTCTGATGGGAGTTTTTCCTGGTGAAGTTCTGTCTAGCGTGCTAATTGTGTTCTTACTAACATCTAAGTCCAAAATGAAGGGAAGAGAAAGGCTGTCAGCCCCTTAAGCCCCAGCTTTTTAATTACTTTTGAAGTCCAATATGGACATAGTACAGTGAAAAACCTGGTAGAAGAGGAAAGCTACATGCCCAGATCATGTTCCGCTTCCTGGGATTTTTGCCACTTCCCTCTTAGCACTTATGTTTGGCCGTTAATTGGACCCAGATGTCTGTCTTGCAAACCACATGTTTTACTCTTGTAGAGCTCCAGGGAACGCTTTTTAATTGAGTTTGACAAAAGTCGCACTCTGAAAGGCAAGGTACAGCTTCGCATGCAGGAAACGCCTCTCTACGACATTCTCCACTACGAAGATGCCAGGCAACAGCCTCTTGCTCCAGGAGACAGGGTCTTGGCACCATGGGAGGCTAAAGCTGAACGTTTTGGCCCGGGCACTGTGCTAAAGGTTATGGAGAACAAGGAGGCACGTTTAGGTACGGGGTATTGGCTTTCTTAATAGTGCTATTGCCACAGTTGCTGGTCGCTATACAGAAAAGAGAACAGTCTCAACCATGGAGAATTCACCACCTGCTGCTTGGGTTCTCTTCATCATCTTTTTTTGTTGTTGTTGGCACCAAGCAGCCTGTTCTTTTTCAGTGCCAGAATTAATGCAGCTCCCAGTATTAGCCTTTGCTTTGTTCTGTGACTGGAAACTTCCTAAAAAGTTGAGGGGGGGGGGGGGGCGTCCTCCCAACACAAGGAGAAAAATGTTCCTGGCCCTCATGAGTATTCACCTGATTATCTGTTAGTCTAGTTTCCAGCTTTTGCAGGGTAAAATCCTGGCTTGCTGTGATGAGGGAGAATTTTGCTATCTGCTGTCTCTTTAGAGGAAGTTCAAAAGAAGGTCAAATTTTAAACCTATAAAGAAAAAATCATGGAAGTTGTTACAAAATTGTCTGAAACACAAGCTGTTACTTTTATCTCCTGCTTTCTAAGAGATAAATCACACAGGTTGACATGCTTCTAATACATTCTTTGCCTTTTTTTTTTTTTTTTTAAATATGCACAGCACACAGCAGAAGGGGAGTGCTTGTGAATTTCTGGAATGGGCAGACTAAGGAGGTGTCTTCTGACCAAGCTCTGCGGATCCCTCTGCCCTTAAGCGAACGCATCATCCTAGAACTGCAGATGCCTTTAGCAGCCAGGCAGATGGTGGTAGATTCAAGCTTGGATTACCCGTACATCGTGACACCGGGTTATAGAGCCTCAGGCCATTACAGACAGGGTCACTCAGACCTGGACTACTGGCCAAGGGGTCTGTATTCGACTCAGCCATGTGCTAAGTGCAGCTGTAGGTGTACCTCACTTCCCCATTGCTGCCTTGCAGCCTGGGAACCCACACAGCCTGCAGGGTGCAAAGTGCAGCCGGAAGATGCCTTCATCCCAGGAACAAGCTTGACTAAAGAAGAGCTCAGCACAAAAATAGAAGAGCAACTGTCTGAAGTGAGGATTTCATCTTCAGAAAGTGTTTCCAGAGAGGAAGAGAAAAAGGAAGATAAGAGATTGAAGACAGAAAATGTTCCAAAAGATGTTCAGTCTTGTTTGGAAGAGGACAATGAGGTTATAAAACCTAAGGCGGTAAAAAGTGCTTCATTCTGGCTTCTGTTAACATGTGGTCTGCTATTTGTATAAATGCCTGTTTTGTTACCTCAAGTTTTCTGCTCTTGGTACCAAAAAATTACTAGAGGTTTTAGACCTGGCCCTTACGTATGCCTGCTAAAAAAGGGAGAGACCTTGCTTTGCACTGTCTTCCTGATCCTTTAACCTGGGAAAGAGCTAGAAGCTGTCATTGTTGCTGGCTGGAGCAGACTCCTAGAACCTCTTCCATGGATGCAGAATATGAAGTGTCACTTAGCCCAGTCCCTCTACATCCTGCCTCTGCGTGAAGGAAGTAAAGGCAGGAAAAAGTGTCAGGCAGAAGATATTACACCAGATAAGGATTACAGTAAGGATTGCTCCATACCAAGGCAGTCCCTGGCACAATGCTATTAAGATATTTCTCCACCCATGGTAGAGGCGTCACCTCTCCCAATCAAAGACCAAAAGAGACTTTTGTGATCCTCGGTAGTTGACTTGGTGCTTGTGAAGAGGGCACTGGATGAGGATCACTAAGGAGGAGGTTAATGTGCACCAGCTGCTGCCAAGCTTTTCTCCATTGCTCTGCAAGGGTTAGAATCCTGATTTCTGGCATGTGCCAGAAATGGGACTGTCTTTCAGCCAGAGCTCCTCTGGCCTGATCTCTTTTGTACCAATTTGGCCCCCTCCAGGCAGAAGTACTGCCAGTTTTTAGGTCATTTGAAGATGTAGAGAAACCCACAAAGTGATCAGAAATTACTCTACTTAAAGAGTTCTTTGTTTCTTTAGTAAAGAACTCCCCCAGAGTTTTTTTATTCTTTCTCAAACTTCAGTTGCAACTTAAGATCTTGCGCTGTAAGTTCATGAAACTAACCTATTCTTTTCCTTATCAGGTCTGGATTATGATTGCATTTCTTGTTATTTCTAGAGTCCTCTGAGGGAGATGGCTCATGCTATGGTTGATACTGCTGTGAACACAGACAGCTGGTTAATGGAGACAGTCCACAAGGAAAAAGCAGACAGCAGACGGCAGGATGCTGAAACTGAGGCTAAAGTTAAACATGAAATTGGTATTGAAATTGTAGCTGTTTTATCCAAACATAAGACTTGCCACACAATATCAGTGCAGCAGGCCATCATGTCTAAGACCTGTTGCCATAGTTCTTGATGTTTCAAAAGAAAATGCCATAATGCCATGCTGAATATAGCCACCATAATATAGTATCATTATATGTAGGTATTAATGGTAGTATGGCTTGAGAAGTTGTTCATCTTCTTCTCAAGGTGAAAGTATTTTCAGATGGAAGTTGGGGTTTTTTTGGCTTTTACAGCCACTGCAGTAGTAGCTTTTGGGTTTTCTTAACCTTTATTATAATGCTCACTATAAATATTATTTATTATAAAATTTCCTTACTTTAAAAATTAATCTGTAACATTAACTATGACTGCCTATAGCAAAAAGATTTCACCAGGACTGTTCTGCAGAACACTCCTTCTCTTATTTGTGCTGAAAATGATTGCTCTATAATGTCATTGAGTAAACTTTTGTTGCCTTATCATCCAAAAGGGACTGGATCATGATTTTAATCAAATTGTTGCTGTTCTCATTTAAGCTAGTTTTGTGACAATTGCAGGCATTTAAGTGAGGACTCTGAAAGCCTAAAGCTTTCTCCAAGTGTTGTTGCTTTGCTCTGTGTCACTGCTGGTAGAGGGGGAGAACGAAAAGTCAAACAGAAGTGCACATTTCCTCCCAGCTGGTGTTCCAGCATCATTCCATGCAAAAACTGCCACTCAGATCCACGCTGTCTTTAGCAGAAAGGTGCAAGCAAGCTCTGCCCAGGTTCTCAGCTACCCAAAAGCTGTGTTAGCACAGTGTTGTGCCCAAGCTAATTTCTCCTGTCTCTCAGCAGGATGTATAGCTCAGGCTTTGCACTATCAAGAAATTTATAATATTTGCTTGTCTCAGAGCATTGGCAGAAGAAGCTCATGTCTGTCTGCGAAATACCATGTAAACAACCCCTTAGCCTGAGTAGCTGTAAGTGCAGTCAGTGATCTTGTGTTACCAGGCAAAACTCTTGCTTGATTGCAATGGCAAGCTTGTTTTTTGAAAGCTGGGACCTGTTTTGTGGAGACTAAAAAATGTCCCACTTCCTCAGAGGAAAATTTTGGTACTAAGTTATAAAAGTCTTGCTTGAATATATTCTATATGAGAAGACTTTTTTTTTTTTTTTAATTTGCTGTCTTTTTATAAGCTGTCTATAACCTTTTATGTCCCTGCCCTAATTTATTTGACAGGTCTTTTTGAGTCCAGAGTGGCAGAAGCTCCAATTCAGCATTCCCAAAGGAGCCCTTCCCTGGGAACCACTGCTTTGGTTCCTTTCAGGCGCCAAAGCTTCTTTGACCGAGTGAATCAATCACTAGAGAAAGACAGCCTGACCATCAAATCAGCTCTGCGTGTACAGAGACCACACAGTACCTCCAACGTGCAGGCTAGGAGATCCACAAATCTTCTAAATCTTCTAAAAGACAAAAGCATTACAGTAAGTATTTGATCCAAACTAGATTTAGCTATTAGGATCAAGTGATTTGTTTATGTCATGTGAGAATATACTCTCCTTTGATCTCTTTCTCAAAGGTTTTTACTGCAACAAAAATTATGCCTATGTAGAATAATGGCTATGCATAAATAGAAACATAAGGTTTCCACTTGGGAATCAGTGTTGTACAGGAACAGGGCACTTCTGGTATTTTTACTCAGCAATTTTGATAGAGTTTTTTATTTCCAATCTAATCTTTTCTAAATAAACCTCTCAGCCAGCTCTACTAGATAGCAAAAAATTATTCCTCTTTTACAGATACTGAAAGCAAAAAAGAAAAAGTCTAGGTAGTCAGCTGAATCCCATAGCAGGTAGTGCATGTCAGGGCTGGGATGGAACTTCAAGTCTCCTAATCCTTAGGCCAGTCCTTTACCTGCTAGATAACACCATTTGTTCACCTCCCACCATAAAATACCTTTGATTCTTTCTTTGATCTCTCCCTCTGTATGTCATTAAACACAAACCACCCTCAAGGTACAGTTTTTGCAAAGAATAGCAATATACTGGAGAACAAAGGTGTTTACTGCCCCTGGGAAGCCATACAGATCAATGTGTTAAAAGAAATCAGTCAAAATGCTACATGAGACTGGTAGGGACATTATCTGAAGGTCCTGTAGTGTTTTCCAGCTTGTGGTATTAGAGATGTCCTCGGGAAAGAACTGGAAGGAGACATTCTGTTTGCAGCGGAGCAGCTAACGGCAGGAACATGCTAATTGCAGCTGGGAATAGGAGAAGGGAGAATGCATTTGAGAGAGGAAAATATTTTGTGGAAACCGTTCCATCCCCAAACAGCTCCAGCAATGTAAACTGGAATGCATGTCTAAGTTTTGGTGACGTTTCCTTGCTCCTTCCCTCATACAGGGCACTGTAAGGAGTACAAAATAAATAAATATTGCACTATGGCTGTGAAAAGAAGCCTGGGAGGCGCTCCTTCATCTCTTTACACAGCACAGTGCATTTAAAAATGCAAATTAGGAACACTGCCCAGCATTGAAATGCAGCTACTACTGAAGAAAACACAAAGACTGCTTTACCGTGGGTAGAAATCTCAGACAACAGGAAGTGAAGAGTTAGTACACCTGCACAGAACTCCAGGAAGATTTTGTGTTTGGCCAGAGGGAGGCAGATATTTCTCTTTCTAATAAAATCTAATAGGGAATCTGTAATATGATTTGTGGTCAGAACCTGTATTTTCCATCCAATCCAGAAGCTGACACAAAGATTGGACAATTTTAAGCATTGGCTCAACACCGGAACAACCAGGACAGCACAGCCTACTGAGCTATGAAGGACTCTTAAAATTGTATTTTCAGAAACCCCTTTGTTGGTGAAGCCTAATCTTTTGTACAGGTTTTAGCATCATACTCAGTGTTTTCATGGATGGGAAGTGACACTATAGTATTCGTGAGCCAGTGTGGCTTCCAGGGCTCAGGAGTGACATTAGAAGACTAAACTGTTCTGGTTTTGTAGGTTTACAGTTTACATTAGAAGAATATACTGATGAGATTAAGGGTTTGGTTTGGTTTTTTTCTCTCAGAAATCAATCCTTAATGGTGCATCTCAGGAGAGATGGAAAGAGATGGACTTCAACAGAGCCAAGATTGAGCACAAAAGGTGGCAAGAGGAACAGAGGCAGCTGAAGAGGGAGCAGCAGCAAGAGGCAGATGGCATCCAACGCCAGCTGCGCAGGGACAACCAGAGGTAATGCCTAGGAGCTAACTGGTTTTTGTAGTAAATGTCGGAAGGTTGGCAACGTCCACTCCCTGGTGCTCTCTTTCAGCCTCTGAACATCATGCATTGTGCCTCCTGCTAGTCTCTGGAGAGTCGTCATGGTGGTTTACTAATGGGAATAAAATTGATGTTTGAGGTATGGGCAAGTGGGTACACATAGACTCATCACCTCTAGCATTACCTCCAAGGGCAAATTCCCTTCAATCTCATCCTCAGACCCAAAGTCCTTTTGCCTCCAAACCCCTGTTCCCTGCCCCTGGCCCCACAGTCCGCTTAAGCTTAGCAGGTCCTTGCCCCCATGACCCACCTCCTTCCATGTCTTCTGTTGCCCCTGTGGCTCCACCACAAATACACACAGCCACCCCGTTGTCTGAATCAGTCCTACAGCCCTGTCCGCACAATCCATTTCCTTGGTTCCTGGTCTTCAGGGCCAAGAACTCACGGCCACACCAGGTTATGTAGTCAGGTGAACGGATGACTGCAGTTAGCTGACATCAGGCACCAGCCCATTTGGGTGTTTTGCCACCTCTGTTCAGGACACAGGTTTAACCCTCATAACCTAACAAACAGTCCTAGAATATTCACTGAGTGCAGATTGCCAAAATATCTGCTTTGTGTCTTATGCACCATCTTTTTCTTTTATTGCTCTTCCTTTCTGAGAAATTTGAGAAATTTTGTTTTGGAAACAGGCAGCGATTGCGTCAGAGAACATTGCAAGGGCTGGAGGAACAGCTGGAGCACAAAGACAGAGCTTTGCAGCACATGGCACTGCTCCAGGCTGCTGGGGCAGAGAGGAGCAGGAAGGAATCCTTGCCAGAGGAGGAGAAGAGGAAGGCAAGTCAGAGGCTGCAGGTCTTAAAGACACAGCGTTTGCGGAGAGAGGAGTTGCAGGCAGAACGCAATGAAAGGAGCTTTGAACAAGAGAAAGAAAGGCTGGTAAGAGCAATTCCAGAAATGTTTTTCCTGTACTACTGTGTTTCCAGCAGTGGCACCATCCAGAGTATTTGTCTTTCACCTGTTTTATATCCAATATAATTATATCATTTAGAGATAAATAAATGAAGGGTAACATTTTTTTGACACATGAATAAAGATGAAAGATGGGAAGTAAAATTCTCCATCTCTGCCATAGGAGTCTTTCTGCATGCAAGGAATGAATTTCCATAGATTATACCCATTTCTGACTTCTGCCAGTGATAATTGGAGATGAAATTCAGCATGAAAGCTGGCTGTACAATTGTAAATGTCTTTTTATTTTTATGTAGGATTTTCTCAGGAGCAGAATGCAGTCACAGCAGGAAATGTTGGAACAAGAATCACAGGAGCAGGACAGGCAACAAAAACAGCAGCAGGCTGCCAAAGGGAGAGTATTCCAGAGCAGAAACCGTTCACGCCAGAAGATGGAAAAAGAAAGCCAAAAGCTCTGTGACCTCCAGCAGTACCTCAGAGAACAGAATCTTTTGATGCTCCGGGCATCACTGCTAGCGTAAGGAAGCTGCAGAGTGGGTAAGCAGGCCCTTGAGCAGTTCACAGACCTGATCTGTATCTTGTAGGTGTGAGTCAGTGTGCTGGAGCTTGGGTACTCGAGTGCAGTTGTGACAAGTGGAATTACGATTCCTAGAGAGGTCTTTCATCTCCCTTCCATTGCAGCCAGGGTGTGTTTTCACTGCTCTGTCCTTTACATGCCTTTCTTTCTGGAGTTACTATTCTAGTCCACCTCCGTCAAACTGTTCTTCTGTCTTACGCGTGTGCAGTGACCCTGCCGACAGACCCAACTCTGCATCCAAGAGCTACCTTGGTATTTAGTATGAAACACAGCCATAGTGCCGAGTTTCCGCCCCAAAGGCATCTGAAGGGAGCTGGCTCTTTCCACAGGACTCCCAAGGAGTCAGCGCCTGTAGTGCTGAGTGTTGTAGTCTGAAGCTGGTGAGAGTGTCATGGGGCAATTCACAGTGGAGTAACAGAGGACCTGGGAGTTACGAAAGGGATTCAAAGCGCACAAGACCTACAGCCTGGCAGAGGGGCATCAGGTTGTAGCTGCTTTCAAGGTGCAAATGACAGAGAAAGCAATTAGTTAAGTGAGGGCATGGGCCATACAATGGAGTAGGAGGTGAAGAACAAGAATGAAGGTCAGGAGAAATGCCCTGGGAATGAGTCCCTCAAGTGAAGTGGTGGAAGAACAGGCACAGGTTATGTCCTGCTAATATAAGCCTGCAGGGAAATTAAATACAGGCCTGAAAAGGCTTCCGCTGCTGAATTCTGGGAACTTTCTACCCTGCTGTGTTTCTTCCAGAGCAGCGCCGAAAGAGCACATTTCTTAAAGGTCAAGGACCACATAAAATAGGAAGTGTAGTTATGATATGATGCTGTCATCATATGACTTACCTTGCTATGCTAATGTTACATGCAATATGGGGAAGGAGAGCTGGAAACCAGCTGGATGTTAAAAAAACCCAAACAACTGCAGCAATGAAAATGTACATGCTAAAATACAATGTAAATTACCCACTGCAGTTTCCATTATTAACAACTGACTCTTGCAAGTGTCCTATTTCACCTGAGTTGCAGAGATCCATAGGGAAGGAGTCCCCATACATATGACAAAGTTGTGTTACTTCCTGCCAAAACTGCTGTAGGGAGCAGGGCAGGGATCCAGTGACATGAGAGGTGCTTCAGAAAACCTGATATGACAACTTGGAACCCTCCAGTTTGGGCTTCAGGTAAGTGTAGATCTTCTACTGTCAGGGCATACGTACTGCTTGGAATACGCAGGCCACTCCCCTAGAGGAGGAATGACTTATAGAAGCCCAAAATGCAAAAAGGAAGATGTTTTTTTGGTGACAAGCCACTCTTTGTAGGCATCGTGATGAGAAAAATGTCTGTTCTCTGAAATAGCTGCCTTTGGAGAATCACCAAACCCAATGGTGGGCTTGGGGGTCTGTTTTACCTACGATCTCACTTTCAGGCTGGCAGTCTCCAAAAGCAGGAAATCTTATGTCAGAAAGATACTCAGACATCTTTGCAGGTAGGGCGCCTGGTCAGAATAAACAGACTTTTTGTTCACTGTGAATAATGAGGAGAATGCTACAAAGACCAATGCATTGGTAAACTGACAGTTAACAAATTGTGTAAGAAATCGATGTAGCCACTAGCGCTATAGGAGGAGAAGAGTTCCCCATTCAGGCTATAGGGTAAAACATGGTTACTACTTGGAGTCCACAATGCAACTTGCTCATGACTCCCCTAAGTGCATTACTGACTTTCCTTAACGAAGCCTGTGGTGTCAGCTGCTCCCGTGGACAAGCTACCAGCTTCTCCCCTCCCCTGAAAGGAAACAGTAAGGCACATGAAGAGATGCTTTTCTGCAACAGGAAAGGGGAGAAGAGTTTTTTTAATGTATTGTATTCTGATGAGTGGAGGTGCCTTCATTCACAAAGGGGAGAAGGAGGTTAGGGTTGTCACATCCTGAAGTGCTGTCCCTCTTCCTCATAGCATCAGAGGTACAAAATACACCAGCTGTGTCACAGAGAATGCTATTACCAGCTTTGGGTAGCCAGAAATGTTAACTGTTCTTTTCATGTGGATATTTAGGAAAGGAGAATGGACATGGCACAATGTATTTGCTGGAACACTGAGAGCTATATCGAAGAATGTTCTTATTACACAAAATTATGCTAAAATATATACAATATTTGCGATACCTTGTTTTAAGTAATACCTAGAACCAAACTAGATACAAAATTTAAATGTTGTTGCCTGACATTCTGTGTGTACTTAGAAACACGTTACACGTTTACGTGTGATTTTTGCACATCACTCAACAAAAGCCTAAGTATTATAAAAATTCACCCCTTTTACAGGAACACAGCACCAGTGATAACAGCAGTTTCTAAAAAAAAAAAAAAATACAAAAATTAAGAAAACTTATAAAAGAGAGCTCCTTTGAAATTCTGCCGAATCTTTTGAATGGCCAGCACTTCTTAGCATTAAGTCTCAGACTGTGTTCCTCCGGAGATAACTGAGAGGCTATGCCTTCAGCTTTCCCCAAAAAGACAGTGAAAGTTAAGTCTCTCCTCCAGATGTTTACAAACCATTCTAAGGCCTTAATAGCTAAAAGTGGTATTTTTAACTTTAGGATTCATAATATGCATGAACCATCCTGAGATTTTTGTTTAAAGAAAAGGGAAAAGGAAAGAAAGATGAACCTATATATAAGGTGAAGGCCCTGACATTTTGTTTGTTTGTTTATTTGTTTAAATTAAGGTCTGCAAAAATTATAACTTCCTGCATATATGGAAACTACATGTGAAGCACAGTTTTCCATTTTAGACATGGAATTCTATCATTTGGTTTAAGCTCTGTTTAGCCTCTGGAAAAGTTGGCTGAAATTTGGTCAGCAAGACCCAAGACCTGCGTAACTGACAGACTGCGCAGGCTGCACACCCTGCAGAGTGCTGTGCCTGGCACCTCTGCCCCCCAGCTGGGTGGAAATGGGAGGGGGCATGCACACTACTGAGGGAAAATGGGGGCTGGCAGCACATGGAGATTTTCTTTAATGTAAAGTTTGGGGGTTGCTTGCTTTTCTTCTTTTTTGAGTTCTCTTTTATGCAAAATCATGTGCTAGTTAGAACAACAGTGCACCTAGTTACGAGTTTAAGTCTTAACTAGACTTACAGAAAAAAGCCTAAAACTTGAAAGATATTAAACTCTACTGCTGCTTTTATCCTTAAGCATTTGGAAATGGAATACATAATGATTAAAGGAACGTACATGAAATATATTGAACAGAACCTAAACTTATTTTTCAGACTTCATTTATATGTCATTAATCATTATTTTATAATCACCATAAAACAGCAGATTGTCTGCTTATGTACTTTCTCTTCATTGCTTAACCATCTGAAAACAGACCACTGCAGAGACCCTGTGCTGCTGCAATTTCACACACGGTATATCTGGGAATATATTTAGTATTACAGTATTTCAAATCATTCATAGACTGTGTTTCTCACTATTAAAATACAGCCATAAAATAATTTCAATACTACTATTTAAAATAACTGACTGTAGAAGCCATGTATGATCTAGCTCTTTTGCTGGCTTTATTTAATTTTAAACATTCACAATGTGTTTTCCATCCATTAGGAAAATGCTTGGACTCCTTGTTTTGCAAATTACTGGAAACAAAACTCAAGAATTTGCATATTAGTTAAGGTTTTGACTAGGGTGAGACTAAGGGAGCAGGGGGAAAGGTAGTAGGAAGGAAGCACACAAAAAAAAAAAAGATTTTTTTTTTTTAAGCTTCAGAAAGAAAAAAAAAAACTAAGACCAGTACAAATATTCCCAAAAGTTGTTTTTTATTATGGAATTAGGTTTTCTGCCTAGGCAAATATTTTCTTTTGCTGTTTATAATCCAAACTCCTATAGTATTGTGCTAGAGTACAATACTAGTACTAGTAGTTTGGAAAAAAAAAAAAAAAAAAAAAATCAAATTGACTCGTCTGTTTTTATCATCCAGAATGACTAAGAACAGACCATTCCATGCAGGCTCTCAGGACGCTTCTACAATGAAGGTAGAAGTTAAAAGTACAAAAGACAAAAAGGTTGATTGGCTTTTCTCAGCCTGAATTAGTTGCTTAAGTGGTGTTAGAACATCATTTCTCATACTACAGTGACAGATAAGTCAGTAAATTAACTTTAAATATTTAACCTGATATATTTCAAAACAGACTTGATCAATGAACATCTTTTTAAAAGACTTTTAAGACAAGTACGACTGCTCTTCTCATGACACTGCAGTGATCTTGTGCACCTAAACTACATGATATGTCAGTTTAAAAACTACCAGAGCACATTAGCTCTTAGAACTGTGTAATGAGTCGGAAGTCTCCAACTGTGCAAAGTCTTCCTGGTTTCTGGAATAGACCTTCTAATCATCCCATGCCTGGTGCTTGGCTGAAACAACTGAAGGCAACATTAATGGAGAGTAACCACTGCATGGTGTGTCCAACATACATGTGACTTCTCACCTTTGGCTTCTTTCTCTGTCAGCTCACAGATGGCATAGGTAACCCTGCACAGCGAGAGGGTAGCAGCCACAAGTCTATTCAAGGACAGAAGCTGCAGTTTTGATGAGCAGTGGTTTAGCTGCCTCTAGGATGTCCAGTTCAGGGTCCAGTGAACGACCAAGACCTTCCAGAACCATGATGGCAAAGATGATGGAAGCAAAATTGCTCTCGAGCTTCACCTAGAACCACAAGAGACTAAATGGACTCAACAGACCTATTTTCTTCTGAGCCCATTCCACAGAGGTACCAGCATTGGCTAAGCTGAGAGGGAAGGGAAGAGGCTGGGGAGAGCGTACGCACACCTGAAACTAAACTGCAACTCCATCACTTGGAGTTTCAGAACTCACTGAAATCCAGCAGCAGACCCAAAAATAAGGCAACAGTTTCGGCATAAGTGCCCTAAGGGAACCCAAGAGTTTGTTTTTCAGTTCCAAGAAGGGGAATGGGATTTTTTTTTCTTCCATGCTGGAACAGCAGGAACTTAGGAATGCTCACCAATGATAATGTAGTTATAAGCTGCAGTAGTATCCAACATACTTGAACACATGCTCTTGTGTAAGGGGGAGCTCACCTTCTGAACAGCTACAGAAGACCCCCACAGATCACAGAGGAAACGATCCTCTGCTCTGCATGTGAACAAACTACTCCTGAATTCCCAGCCAGGCACCAGGATTGTTTCAAGGCATAGCAGGGCATTAAGAATTCATGGAGTTGGGAGGACTTGTTTTCTAAGGGCCTAAATTACATGTCATGTTATTAGAAACCAGCTTAATGAGGCTTAATGACAAAAACCTCCAACTACAGAATGTTTAGAGGGACCCTTTGCAGGCTGGGCAGCCCTGTGGCTGACAACCTTCTCCTCTCCTCTAGTTCAGGCCACCATAGCTCTGTTGATTTCCAAAGTTGTTTGCAACCATGGAAACTTGTCCCCCAAATACTATCAGTTATAAGAAGGAATCTCTGTTCTGTGAGCAACTTCTCACTTTTGAGGCCTCTAACAAGCCAGTAAAATGGCCTAGTGCTGTTACATAACCCCATATCAAGAAAAAGGTCCAGGGAAGAAAGCATGCAATGATATACAAGTGGAACATATATTAGATTTCATTTTCTGCTTCTAAGGGACTATAAAAAAAGATAGGAAAAACTAAGTGTTACAGAAACATTCCTTTTAGTAAATAGTATCTACCATTAAATGCAGTATTAAGACAAAACCCAACAAAACAGAAATTGGTCTTGTAGGGTGTGTATCAAGACCTGAGAAACAGCACGCCTGGAACAGTTGGCTGCACTCCTGCAGTCCCCCTCCTAGCAGTTCGTTTCAGAAGTCAGTCCCCTTCCTTGTCAGCCCTTCATGTTCCCAGTAGTTCTCCCTCCCCAAATGAACTTCCAGCTGTTGAAGGTAGATAGTGACAGGACCTCACCTTATGGGTCATCAATAGTTTAAAGACATTCGAGAGGAGATTTGCCACCTGAAGCTGGAATACAAAAGGAGAACTTAACAACTGATCAAAAAAGCTGTGGTCAAGAAGACTGAGCCGCGTGAGTGACAGGCAGGATTCTTCTAAGTGTTAGCATTTGGTTCTGGTGGTGCGACAAGATTATTGGGCTGACAACAGCCAACATCAAGGTATGATCCCCCGCACCCTGCCCAGGATAGGGAGTTCAGCTGTGACCCATGGTTCTGCTTACTTGCTAGCCCAGGAAGGCTGAGAACGTCTGACCTCACAGCAGTACACAACATGCATTAATTTGCTCAATACCACCATACTACACTTTCTGAAGTGCCCAGGCTGGCCTTAGCTAATAGGACACAAGCTGTAACATCAGGCTCAGCAACTCCTCACAGGGAACTGCAGGTGTTAGAGATTTAAGAAAACAAAACCAAACAAAAAAAAAAAACAAAAACCACCCAAAAAAACCAAACACACACATGCTTTTTTTAATTAGAAGGAAATAAGAAAGGATTTTATGGACTTTTCTGCACCTGAGAGACTAAAAGCGCCCAGTACTGGTTGGTGGTGCTGGTGAGATCAGAGCTGTCCTTTCCACATGGATCATTCTGAAAGCCAAGTTGCACTGAATTACAGGTAAGTGAGGGTGGGACATTGTGCACTTGCCTTTCCTAGGGCAATGGTGTTCCCCCGGACCTTGGTCACTAGTTCAGCCATCTCAGCTTTGAATCGCTCGATATCCTGGCACTGGTTAGCACGGGCATGATGAAGGATCAGTTCTGCCACTCTCTCCCCCTGTGAAACAAGTTGAAAAGGAGAATCAGAACTTGATCACTGGTGCCAGCAGGCCTACAAGGGAGCTGCACATCATCGTCCCTGGAGGAGGCATACTGTAGGGAGAACTCCCAGGGCCATGCTTTCCCATTCCAGCAATGGAGACCCAACGAATCAACAGAAGCAGGTGCAGGAAGAACAGAACTTGTCCAAAAGTCTTAGCTGGTATCTGGCAAAACCCCGCTTATTTTTCTTGCAGGTCTTGTAGGGTAGAACACAACAAAGATATCTCTCAGGCAGTCACAAGTTTCAGAGGGAAAAATAAAACCCACAGGATTCGCATTTTCTTCTTAGCAGAGGAGATAATAGTGTAAAGAAGGGCATCTATTAACCTCCCTTATGGAGTAAGTCCAACCTTTGCAAACTGTGGAGAAAGAGTGAGCTGATTCTACGCCAGCAGATGCTTGGTGAGAAAGGGGGGGAGCCATACCCAAGCTTCACTTGTGAGATGCTTTATAGCTCTTCCTGGAAGACGTGTCTGACAGCAACGTACAGAGCCAGAGGCCCCAGGTTTGGCAATGAGACGATGTAGAAGTTTTTCACCTGTAGATCATGAATTACACCCAGCCTGAGCCATGAGGGACTTGCAATCAAATGTTTGCAGGTTTTGCTTAGTAGCTGAGAATTAAGTCTGGCAGCACAGGATGGACCTGAATACACAGTTTAGGACTGACTCCTCAGTATACTTCAGCAGATTAAACAGACCAAGTTAAAACATGTCCCTCTTGAGATATGCTGGTGAGCCATCCAACCCACAGCTGAGAAACAGCAACATGCAAGTATGAGCACAGATGCTTGTTCTCAGAATGAACAGGAGACATCAGCACTGGATTCTCTAATCCATCTGAGAGTGTATTTTAAATAAGTGGGAAGGAGAATAAAGTAGTTCCCCTTACACAGAGGAGCCTGGTAGAGGTCAGACCCCCCCCCACCCACACATGTTTTGCTTCCTCTTCTCTATAGACGCCAACACAACAGCAAAATGGAGGATGGCATATGGGCTTTTCAGCAGCAAGGCTGCAGAAGGGAACGTGTGTGGAAGACCAAGATGTTAACCCATTCCCTCCTCTTCTCTAGCAAAATCTGGCAGATTCTGCAACAGCCTCTGAAATGCAAGCAGCTCCCAGGCTAACTTGCATCAGAAGCACTCCTAACCAGGGAGTGGCAGCCAATGCTTCCCATTTAACACCCTCCATTTCCTGGGCCACTGAAATCGCTCCACTCTGGCAGCCTCCTTGCTGTAGCTGAACATCTACATCCCTGTGTCTGGTATAGCTTCCATGCTAGCAAGTCTCCTCTCCCCTCTTAGGGAGGATTGTAAGGGGAAGTAGAGAGAAAACTATCACTTTGGCCATCAGACTCTTCTGCTGCCTCCCCTCCCCAGCCTCAGCTCCACAGCCCCATGACAGAGGCCTCACCTGGCCCTGGACCACAGCTGTGAAAACCGCCCGGAAGTTCTGCATGTCAGTACTCTGCAGCTCCGCCACGATCCCCGCGTCCAGCAGCACCAGGCAGAGCCGCCTGAGGGGCGGCTGCACTTCCACCACGAGCGTGTCACACAGGTCCACGATGGCTGTCTGCTCCTTGCTACTGGTGCTGACGTGGGCCGTGCCTTGAACCAGGATGTTCCCAGGATGCAGGTCAGCATGGACAAAGTTGTCAACAAAGACCTAGAGAACAGGCAAGTCTTAGAATATCTCATTCCAACCAAACCTGCCCAGGCCAAAACTCCCAGGTGAATAGCAGAGGTTCACTTCTGGTCTGTTCGCTGTCATCACTAATGTGCATCACCCTAGGCAGCAACACAGCAAATAGCTTCTGCTAGAGACCAGCTGTGCTGAAACGGCATGGGTGCTACTCACTCTAGATGGGTGCTACTCACTCTAGGGGAGTCAGCAGAGCTGTGTGAAGCAATCCTGCTTGTTTCCTAGAGGTCAGGTAGGACAGCCAGGAGTCACAGCAGGGAATGGTAGTGCTCTTTGGCAATTAACCCTAAACTGGATGCATGCTGGTAGGCCTTGGCAAAGAGTAATGCAGGAAGAATAGGCCATTTGCCATTCAGTGGCATGAGTTACAGAGAACGGTTAAGTTTGTCTAGTCTGGGACATCAGCCCACATTACAACTGTATTGAAAAGTGAGAACAAGAGAAGAGGAAACAAATGTATGTAGCACTTCTCTGCCTCTGCTAGCAGTTAGTAGCAGAAAGGACTAGCAAGAGGGCAAGCACAAGGTAGCACTTCCCCACTAACCCTCCTGGCAACCTGGGACTGCAGGACTTCCTGCCCCAAGGAGATTATCTTCGTATTTGATGGATTTCTCCTACGAATTTGTCCAATTGCCAGGTAAACAATTAGAGCTGTGTGAAAAAGGGAGATTTTTTTTTTAGGTGTTGCCTGGAAAAGTGACCTCTGAAAATTTTGTTTATGTCCTCCTCATTGTTCTGAGAAACCATACACAATAGATCCATATTCACTCTCATATACCCGTGACTGCATATATCTCTGTCATAAGCTACTCTCATTTCTCTGCTCTCCAGAGTTATGAGTCCAAATTATTTCACCATTCCTGTATGGAAGCCATTCCACACCAGTAATCATCCTGGCTGCCTTCCTCTGCACCTCTTCTAGTTCTATTACAGTCCTTGAAATGGAGGGTCCTGGACAGCGAGGGACTAGAACTGCACAGAGTATTCAAGAAACAGGTATTTGTTTTACTTACCGCCATTATGTTGTTTCTTTGCTCTTTAATTCTTTTCTACTCCTAAAATTTGGGGGTTTTGCTTTACTCCTAACCATTGAATCTAATGTTAGCATGAAACTATTATAGCTCCACCATTGCTTTTCTGAGTGGTAGAAGCTATTTCAGAGTCTGTCATACTACACGCAGTCAGAACTGCAGGCCTCACCATCACGCTAGCATGATGTTGCAGTTATCAGCTGAATTTCATCTGACACTTACCGCCCACGCACTCAGTACTGTGAGGTTCTCTTGCAACTCTTCCCCACTAGTTCTCATGGCTCCTCACAAGCCAATTGTGTCACCTCTCAACACTCCTTTCCAGATCATTTGTGATTATTTCAACCACAAAAGAACTAGACAGCCAGAAGCTGAATCATAAGCTGAATCTGGCCAGGTTTGTTTTCTTTACTCCATATTTAGTTCTTCCTTAAAAGAAGGCAGTTTTGGAGGAGGGGTCAATAAATGAAGAAACTAGCTGTTTTCCCTGTGAGTCGCATCCATAATCTCTGCAGAGAGCATGGTATTTGCTAATTAAATTGCACTTTATAGCACTTGGGCAATATGTGAATATTCATTAAATGGATTAGTGGGTTTCCTAAGCAATGCACTGATCAAGTTGCATAGGAGACCCTACTGTTTGCAAGCAGATTGCCCTTCTGCAGTGGAAGAAGCTCTGTGTCAAAGTCTACAGCAGTGGTGTATCTAGCCCGGGCTTTACTCAGACCTTGTGTTACATTGCACATGAAATACAGACCCTCCCTCCCTCTGCCAGTTCAGGAGCTGCACAGTGCCCTAGCAGCCCAAGTCCTGGGTTACTGAGAGATACCTGGCATCCACGGGCTGGCTCCAAAAGGCACAGCTCTATCTTTGAGTCCATGGGGAGAAGGGTAGGAGACGTGGGAAGCAAACAGGTTCTCTCTTTAGCCATATTGTCTTATTACCCCAACCGAATAGCTGCTGCAGGAAAACAACCTTCACTTCCAGCCTCAGCCAAGTGCCTACCATCTTCAGCAGCATGTCCATGCCCATCTTTGCAAGTCTCTGCCTCAGCTCTGTGGCAATCTCTGCATGCAGGTAGTGCGAAATAGGCTCACTCTCCTGAAATAAAGACGGAGCTGGAGTCAAACACACCCTGTGTCCCACCTTCAACCACACATTTACCTAGGTGCCAAGTTGAGGGAAGGTGATAACAATACCCTACAAAGGACCTGCTCGATAGAGGCTGTACCTAATGTGATGGAGAACATGACAGAAGCAAGGGTTTGTTCTTTGGAAAGAAGGTGTGATATAGCCTGGGGCAGAAATACTCTTGCCAGGATCACATGCACGAAAACTAAGGCTGAGAGTAGCTTTGGTCTGTGACTCAAACATCCACAAGGGAAGTGAGGCAAGCATCAGAAAGTGTCAGATTGCTGAGCCCCTTGCTTTGACCCACCACAGAGAAGAGTTGAAGCGTGGTGTTGGTTTGCAAAGCACAGGCAAGCACATGGTGGCTGGACACACTGCTGGTCCGCTTGGTTTCAGGCCAAGTGTTCACTTCTATATGGAGTTGTCTGCCACCTGTCTTCTGGGATGCACTGCTTACAAACAAAAAGAGTGAAAGAGACACTGAGGAAGGACACCAATCTCTTTAAGCAAATAAGAGAAAAGCATCCTTCTGCCTCTGATCGCTCCTCAAAAAAACACCTCCTCGGCATGTTCTCCTAAGGGCCTTCTCACTGCTACCACCACTCCCAGACCCTGCAATTCTTACCTCAAATGTTTCCACTAGAACATCTGTCGTTACCAAAGGCCAAAGGGGAGTTGGAAACTTCACAAAATCGACATCTACGAAATTTTGTCGGAAGCGCTCCAGATTTCTGGCTTCATAGCGTAAGTCAATCTCAAGGGAGAAAAAGGAAAAGCAGGTTGGAAATTAGATTAAATTAGAATTAGATCGTCAGGATCCTGTATGAGGATACGACTGTATGATGCAATACTCAATACCAACAAAACTAGTCAGAAAGCCAGAATGAAAACAAAATAGAGTGGTGCTTCTTACATGCTTACAGCTTTCCTGATGGAAGAGTAGAGTAACGCACTGGGTAATGGATGGCCCACAACCCAGCACCTTTGAAATATGGGTGACTCTTACTATAGGCACAGTGTCTCAAAAAAGACCAGGACTGCATTATTTTCAAGGGTAAGACAGATCCTGAACCAAAGCTTACTGTCCAAATAGCAAGGCAGGCAGACAGGGTAGAAGAACTGCAGCCCTAGCCTCACTTTACAGACAGGCAGCCATAGCAGGAAGAAATTTAATTTAACACGTACAAAATAATCCACTATGCAAAGTCCTGGCCCTAGCTCTTCAGTGATCCAGTGCCTTGAGACAAGGGCATCTCTCCTGCCCACTGCTGCTGCTCAAGGAGGCAGGATAACCTTGCCTCACCTCCCTCATCTGGCAATGGGAAATATCGCAGGAATACTTCTTGTTCTTTCAAAGAGAAATGAAAGGAAATTACAACAAGCCTATCAGATGCTCTCCTAATCCTCAGTCTTCAGTGCATCCACCAAAAGCTCTGCCGGACTAAACTGGTACTAGTGACCTCGAGTCACATCTGAATACAGTCAACAGTTTACAACATAGATTTACTGTGTAGATTTTTTGCAATAGTAGAAAAGAATTAAGGCTTTCAAAAGCTTATAACAGACTTCAGACTCTGCAATCTAGACACAAAAATGAAATTAGTAGATAATGGTTTGTTTTAATAGAAACATAAGCCTAATTAAGCCTGTAATGAAATCTTTGTAAGTTTGGTAGTAAGGAAGTTTCAGGACTGTGTCTTTAGAAGACATTAGTGAATCAGGACATGTTTTCAGGTCTATTTGCAAAGCTTAACTTTACCGATACTATGAGTCTGATGACAATACAATATGGAATGTATTATTAACTTATGTGAAAGTGTATTAGTTATGCCAATATATATATCTCAGTGCTAACAAATATGACCAGTGAGTACAGATTGCAAACGTGTAGGATTAAAGAGGAAAAACACGCCCAAGTACTTGTTTCGAGAGATTCTTTTCCTAAGGAGAGGTCTCTCACCAGCGTTCATCTTTCATAATGCTGCAAAAAGGACTGCGACTATGGCTAGCTAGCTGTTCAGGCTGTTCACTAGAAAACATACTCAAAGTCTAAAAAAGATTTTCAAAGACTAAAAAAGATTTTTAAATCTAATAAAAGATTGTTAAATTTTTTCATTGCTTTGCTTTTTTACTCTGTGAGCATATCAGCTTTCCTACAGTAACATTATGTGACCAATTAGAATAAAGAACATAACTAAAGAACAAGCAAGCCTTCATCTAACCCTTTAAAAATTAGCGGTATGAACAGAGTTAGAGCCAGCCAGTAGCAAGACAAAGGGCAGTTTTGTTTCAGTACGTGGGGACCATGGCATGGCACGCACCTGCTGAATCATAAGCTTCTCAAACTCCTCCACAATCTCTGTCAAACTGAGCCACTTGAATCCAGGGAGCAGTCCAATGATGTGGCTACCCATCTTCATGAGAAACAGATCCATCTGGACTTGGTGGACTAGCCCAGGGTGCAGGACCTGCGCAAGAATGAACGGTGGCAAGATCAACTCCCCAAACGCTGTAAAAAGGACAGTCCATTTCAATCAGCTGAAGTGATGCATTCCAGACAGACAGAACCCAGCCTATAAAACTGGGAGCCGACAAGGCTTCCCCAGCTAGTCCTCGGAAGAATTCACATTTTGCCATGGATTAAGCTGTAAAGAAACACATTATAATCTTCAAATGAAATATATCTGTGCTGGAGCCTACAGTCTCACCCAATGCCATTTTCCATTGCTTTTGCACTCCCGCCCTCTTTGCGCCACGCAGTACTGACTAGTATTTGGAACAGCTCAAATGTAAGATTTCTTTAAATAAACTTTGCTGGAAAGAACTTATCTGTTCCAGATTTCTTCATGTGAGGAGAAAAGGGGTCTCATTTTCTGGAAGGTGAAACCAAGCTTAATATTCATTATTTTAATATAAACTGGGCCCTCGCAGGCATTTCTGGTATCCACATGCCACATCAAAGGTGCCACAGGCAGTATGCATACTTGAGCTCTCTGGGCTGGGAAAAGCTGGGGCCACCAGAAGTCTGGATTGCAGCTGGCTGGAACCAAAGTGCTGAGAAAAGACACCGATGGAGACAAGCATCACTTCTCTCGCTCTACCTGGCCCTAGCCAGCTACTCATCTCCATGGGAATTAAAATCGGACCAGCCTCGTCCAGTACGCTCCATTTTGATACATCTACCTGCCAGATGTATGACTTACTTTAATGGCTACAGGCGTGAGATGTCTGGCTGATGAAGGATTTGCATTCAGGAGTGGCTTGGCCACCTGCTCCATAAGGGACATCCCCCTCACAGGACTTCCCTGGGAGCAGTCTGCTGGGCTCAGCTTCTCCCTGCTCCTCTCGTCCCGCATCTTCTCGCTCTTCCTCCTCCTCAGCCACCTGAGGAGGCCTCTAAAGCCTGACACTTCCCATGCTTCAAAAGCAGACTGTAACTCTGAGCGCTGCGCTAGCTCCTTGGCCTGGGAGCCAGCGATAGCTGTGAGGTCGGCATAGGCTTTATACACCTGGGCGACGCAGCCTGAGCCGACTGGCTCCTGGCTTTGGAACTTGAGGATGCCCATCCAGTCCTCGCCGAAAGCCTTCCTCAGGAGCTCATCAGTGTGGCCCCACGAGTGCGGGCTCACTTCAACATGCAGCTTGGAAAACTCATTGCAGAAGGCCTCAGAGAAGAGGTCCCTCCGGGTGCTGGCCCACTGGCCCAGCTTGACGCAGGTGGGGCCAGCAGCCTCAGCTGCCCTCCGCAGCAGCCGCAGCCACAGGGCACCCAGGCCGGGCCACAGGCGGCTCAGCGGGTAGAGCAGCAGCAGGGGGCCGAAGCGCAGCAGCAACCCGCAGGCCCGCAGACCCAACCGGAGCACCAGACCCAAGCGCCGCAGCAGCCCCCGGGGCGGCCGCTCCGGGCCGCGCTCCCCTACCCACACCGGCCCCCGCTGCCCCGGCCTGTCCTTCCAACCGGTCCCAGCGGGCACCGCCAAGGCCACCGCAACCCAGCGACTGGCACGCAGCCCGCCGCGTCCCGCGGCCGCCCAACCAGACAGCGTTCCCCTCGCCCCGGCGGCCCGCCCGAAGAGGGGGCGCGGGAGCGGCAGCAGCCGCACGGCGCCGCCCGCCACCATTGCCCACCCGCCCCTGTCAACGGCCGCTAACGGCCGCCCGGGGCAGGGGGGGGAGGGGGGCGGGGCCAGCCAATCAGCGCCGGCGGGCGGTTGGCGGCCCACCCCTTAAAGGGACAGGAGCGGGAGCCTCGAAGGAATGTGAGGTGATTCTGACAGATGGCACCTGTGAGGGGAAGAGCTTGACTGAGCTGTAGCCTCCTGAGTAGGAGCGTCCCCTCAGGTTCGGGCTATGCCGGAGGAGGAGAAGAGGGCCATTCCCTCTTGTCACCGGGAGTCCGCAGGGACGCCCTGCGGGTGCCTGGTGACAAGAGGAAAGGAGCCTGCGCTTGGGCTGGGGGCCTTCACGTCTCCATCCATTTTGACAGTTGAGGTGGGCTCTTGCCATCCTGTTTTTGAGCCTACCTTGGTTTGGACTGGTGTGGTGGATCGAGCTACAGGTGAAATGAGGGGGCTGACACATGCAGGGGGTACTTCAGCCATTGCAAGATGGCAGCTGCCTCTCCTTTTTTTCCATGACAAGAGAAATTGTCAATGACCTTTTTATTTTTAAGCAAAAGCTGAGGCTTTCTAGTGGTAGCCTGACGCCGATAGGTGAAGCGTTGCGATTATTAGTGATTTCCTTAGCGGGGTATTAATGAAACAGTCAGTGCTTTGAGTAATGGAAGTATCTGAGGGCACATGATGGTGCATCACTCCTAGCAAAAGAAATTAAAATTACAAGGAAAAGCCTGCTGAGGTGATGATGGTATTTAAGTAGAGCTGCTGAGTTGTTTCATCTTCCAGGCTTGCTCTGAACCCTGGGCTTTCTGCTCTGCAGAGGGGCTGCTGATGGCAGTGTTGGGTCTCCTACTTATTCCTCAGTCAGCTGGCAACGTATCAACCTCGTTCGTAATTACACAGCTACAGAGGATTGCTCATTTCCTTCGCAAAGGACACGTGCCTTTTATAAATCGAAACTAATGAACCCTCTGCCGAGGATGCAGCTGACAACGACATCATCCGTCTCTCCCTTTTGGGAGCTTTTGTGTATGTGACCGCAACGTGTCAAAGAATGTGTTTCAGGGGACAGCCACCGCAAAGGTGATGCTGCAACTCGCGTTGCCTTCACGGCTGTTCAGCAAAGCTACTGTCTTCTGCAGGGAGGCTTTGGGCTGGGAGCTGTCACCTTTCACACTGGGAGTTTGGTTGGTTCCCAGCTTTGCATGTACGTTACTAACTGCATATTTCTACTCAGAGAGAAAAAAAATCCCCTTTCCGATATTTTTTAATGTACCCCAGGAACAAAAAACCTGTAGGCAGAACTAACCCACTTTCCAATCCAGATCCCTCCGTCGCTTTAATGGGTAGCTCAGATCTGACCATGTAAAATTCTGTGCCAACAGGGAGCTGGACTATGGCCCTGCACAGGTGAACAGCTCTGCTCATGGAAATTGTTTGGCAGGCTGAAGGCTTTCCTGGCCAGCCGCTTTCTCCTGAAGTGTCTGTGAGCTGCTCAGATGCTGTGACAGGTTCCTTCAGCGACGGGAAGCTGTTGCAGTAACTGGTGCTATTTTGGTAGCAAGAAGGGACTTTCTACTTTCCCTCGGATATTTCTGTTTGCAACCAGTAAGGCGTCTGATGCACCTCATCTCTTGTTTTAATTTCTGGCCTTGCCACAGGCAGGCCCCCTCACCTCCGTGCACCCCACCCTCACCTCCGTGCACCCCCCCCCACCTCCACGCACGCCGCCGTCCCAGCCTGGCCGAGCGTCCCTGGGTGGACGCCGGCTGGCAGGCAACGCAGGACGCGGTATTCCCCCGAGCGGAGGGGCGGGCGCGGTTGCCATGGCGGCGGGGCGGGGCGGGGCGGTGCTGCCGCCGGAGGGCGGCCGGGATCGGGGC
>JAYKAV010002219.1:2266826-2367775 GCA_035582835.1 Phoebastria nigripes | reverse complement strand
CCGGGCGCCGCCGCCGCCGCCGCCATGCCGGGGCACGGCCCCCCACCCCCGCCGAGGAAGGTAGGGGGGCGCGGAGGGGCCCGTGCCGGGGCCGGGGCAGCGGCTGCGGCGGGGGTTACTGGGGGAGAGCAGGCAGAGGGGCCAGGAGGCAGCCCCCGCCGCCTGCAGACCGCTCGTCTTCCGTGGCGGCGGTCGGGACGCGGGGTATCGGTGCCGCTCCAAAAAATCTCTAATTCTTTTTTTCCCTTTAGCCCCCAAATTGGCATTTTTTCCCCGGTAATGCGTTTGGCTGCAGAGACGGAAACCGGGGGGCGTGAGCCGAAACCCCCCACCCTCCCGGCCGCTTTCCCGCCGGGATGGGGAGCGCTGCTGCGCCCCCCGTCCCCGCCCGGTGCGGGTGGGAGAACAGCCGAGGGGATGCGGGGAGGGCAATGGCCCCGCTGCCTGAACAGCCGGCCCAAGTGGTTCGGGAGCGACGGGCTGGAGGAGTGGAGGCAGCCCAGCCGCCCAGCGTGAGGCCCCTCGGTGGACTCAGCCCTGCCTCGGTCTCCCACAACAAAAAAGACGAGGAAACGCTGAGCAAATTCTTTGGGCGAAGCCCGGGCCCTACCAGACCAAGCAGCGGAGTCCCTGTCCCCTGATTCTCTCTGTGATCTTAGCTTTGTTTTTCTCTCTTTCTGCTTTGGATAGCCTGCTTTTCTCTTGCTTTGCCCTCGGCAGGAGGAAACGTCTGCACTTTGGTGCAGCCCATAGCTTAACAGGGTGGCATTTCTGACACCTGCTTGGGATCCGTGAGAGTATTCGCCTGTCCCAACGTGAGAAACACCAACTCACCTTCCTGTTGTACCCAGGGATGATGGGTACTAATGGATTAGGCACAGAGTCGGGGGAAAAGGCAGCTGGGAAGGGAACGAGGTAGAATTTACAGCTGTCTGCTGCCTTAGTCCCTGGGTGTCAAATGCAAACTGGAGGGTAAACTGTGCAAGGTGCATTTGGGACGCTTTCAGAGGGTTTGGTTTTATGAGTCACCAAGGAGCCTGGCTCTTGGTGCTGGAAAAGGGATGGTCTAGGGGGGGGACTGAGGCTTTCTGACTGCTTGGGGCTGCACTGGAGCCTCACAGGAGCAGGTAATAAGGGCTAAGCATGGGGTGCTTAATCCTGCTCTTTACAAGAGCACAGTCTGTTTCCTGGACAGGTCAGCAAGTTGTATGGGAGCTGTTGCTGACCCTGAGGTGTTCCTGGCCACCTTTGCTCTTGCCATTTAAGCAGGGTTGCTGCTTTTGGAGAGGAGCATCTCCAGTGCGGGGCTCATCTGGGAGGATAAAGAGAAGGGCAGAGGGATTTCTATGGGGCTTTCATTTGCTACTGGGAGGCAAGCTGCTGGTGTTGCTGGTGGATTAAAAAGCTGTTTTCTGTGTTGGCTGCCACCTTACTGACCACTCATTCTTGGTGTGTGGTAGTGAAGTCCAATAAAGTGTACTGGCTCTGTTTCTGAACCACCAGAAAGGGAGTTGTTACTGCATCCTGCCAGAGGAAAGGAATGCGTTTCCTCGATCCTTGTGTTATATTCTGAATTGTCATCAGGGTAGTGTTTGTGGGGTTTGGTGGTTGTTGGTTTTGGGGTTTTTTTTGTTTGGTTGGCTTTTTTTAAATAATCCAAACAGTGTTTCAGTGTGTGAGATTGGATATCTACCATACTGAGACAGACTTGGAAACAACTGAAAACGCTAAGTATGGAAATAAGAGGAAGGCCACAGGATTTCCCAGGGTAATACAGCGCCTCTTTGAGAAACAGAAGAGAAAGCACTGGAAACAAAGGGCGCTGGAGTGACCCGGGATGTAAAAAGCAGGCTAAAGATTTATGACTCAGCTGGGACCTCTCTTTGCCTGTGGGTGAGAAGGTTGTGTGCTGAAGCCTGGGTTGTCCTTTGGCACGTTCCCTGTCCTGACAGGCAGCACAGAAGTGCTCCCAGTTCATCAGCTTGGATCCCCAAGCACAATCCTCCTTGTAGACCACAAGTGCATGTGGAGTGTCCCAAAGTGTTGCTTTCAGTAGTGTCCCCAGCTCGCTGCCTTGGGAAATCTTTTAGGACATTTTGTCTGCAGAGACAACCACGTGATGCTTTCTGTTCTCCAAAAACAAGAAGGGCATTTAGATCCTTTGTCAAGCGCTTACAATATGCTTGTCTTTCTCCTGTGCCTGGTGTGTTTACGTGTTAGAAATGTTCATTTTGACAAGGAGATGATAAATAAAGACCATGTAAGCTACAAGGCTGTGGTTTTCAGAGGTGATCTTAACTCAGTAGGAGCTTTTCCACTGAGTTATTCTGAATATCAGCCATAACAACTAATTCATATGGACAGGAATTAAAACCTCTGTTGTGCTGGGTGCTCTGGGGACACAGAGGCAAATGCAATCCTTGCCCCAAGTTTAAGAAATTCTCCAATCAGATCTTCACGCAACAGAGCCAGACTTAAACATGGGGAGATGCTGTGCATTTCAGAAGTGCCTGATAAGTGTCGTGTTCTTTTGGATCCCCCTGAATGCATCATCCAAGGCAGCTGGTTCTCTCTTCCTTTTGTAGCACCTGACATTTATTTCCTGACTGGAACCATGCTGAAGCTGCTTCTTTCTAAGCGGAGGCCAGACCAAGGGGAGAAAAGGCTCTCTAGTGCAGCGTTAAGCCCATGAGAGTGCAGAAGAACCTCTCTTAAGCTCTTGTTGAGGCTGGTAAATTTTGATGATCAGCTCTCTTAGGCATCCAGAGCTGGGGTATAAGCTCTTTAGGGAAGCATTTTTTTAGCGGAAGGATTTAAGTACTAGTGGCTGATATGTCTGTTGGCAGGATCCCAAGAGCTGGCTTGAAGAGGCCTCTACTGTGAAGGAAATGCTGAAATAGGACTTTTAATGAACTTGCGTAGCAGTTCCTTAAGGACTGAGAAGACTCTCCACAGGGAAGAAGGGAGTGTGATGTAGCTAGAAAGAAATCCCTTGTTGCATTTGAGTTCTGACAGTAAATGAGTGAGCCTCATTTTGCCTAGATGCAGCTCAAATAACATTGCATCTGAGGGGTACCAATCTGTAAGCACCGTTTTACCCAGACAAGGCTGGAGAATAGACAATCTTTTCTTGATTGTAGCTCTGAAGTGCAATGGAAAGGACAATAGCATGCTTATCTTGCTTATGGGATTTTTCTCTGGTTTTCACTTCTAAGTGGCTTTACCAACTACTGGAAATGAAAGCAAAGGCTGAAATGTGTGAATACACATACCGTTTGGTGGTGGTTTCAGCTCAGGTTTTAGTGAAGACTGCTTTCATTCTCGGTGTCAGTGGACAGCCTTGTGTACACCATATGATTGAACTCCAGGCTCCTGGCTTCATGAAGGCTGTGCTTTTGAAATGTAGGCTTCCGCAGGAGCCTTGGGTGATCTTGAAGTTGGATGCCTAAGACAAAGAAGCTAGAGTCCCTAGAGCCGCTGACCCTCTACAACCTGGGTTTTCAACCGAGGGCTGTGTCCTTGGGTGGAAGCCTGGCACAGAACAGGCTGAGGACCAGTTCAAGGTCTCTGTTGTCAGTATGGCAGTAAAAGGCATCATCACTGTCTTACATAAATAAATACTTAAGGTCCTATAGGCCAGTCCTATTCAAGATCTGTCCCAACATGCTTCACCTTGTACGTCAAGGTACTCTGTGTCTGTAGACATAGGACTGATGACATGAAAGTTTTATGTCCCCAGTCCGGTTCCTGACTGGAGCAGTGGATACTTGCCTGCCGCTCATGTGAGTCTTCACCAGTTATGTCTTTTAGCAAGCCAGGAGCTCAATGGGAACCCACGGTATAGAGCCTGCAGTGAAACACCTTTGGGGCTCTGCCATCATGATGGTCCTGTCCGTCCTGTGCCAAGACAGCTCTGAGCAGCTCTGAACCACGTCATGTGCCTGTCACTGTTGCAGTTGCCAACAGAGGTTGAGCTCTTGGGATAATCCTGGTGTGATGGCCAGGGTAATCCTATGCTGAAACCCCCTGGGTTTGTATTGCTCTGAGGTAAATACATGGCCTAAACATTTGCTGGTCAAATGTGGGGTGCCATGTATGTGCGACAAAGACCCCAAAAGGGGGCTTATGAGAAGTCTTCCTTGCAAGAAGTTTTGAAACACTAGGACTCCTTTCTTTAATGCAGATAACATGTATTGAGAACCTTATTTCTGTCTTTTCTGCAAATAGCACTGTCCCGCGGTAAAGCTGAGGGGACGTCAAGCATAATTGGAAAGAGAGAAGCTTGAAAGAGTAATGTCCTGCTGGAACGAACGCTGTGAGTGCTGGTATACTCTCCATCCTTTGTTTCAGTGCTTCTTCCCTTCCCCAGGTTAGGGAAACCAGCTGCAGCTGGCATGCTGTTAGTTCCAGGGATTTAGCAGGGCAGATTCAATAGTTACAGTGGTGATTAAAGGTCAGTTTTTACTAATTAAACTTGCTAGGAGTTATTACATCTCTGAGGCCTTCTTGTACATTTTGGGTGAGGTCATCATCCCACCGCTGGGACATGGCCAGCCAGGTTTGCTTGGGGTCTTTCAGTTTTCTTTTTTCAGTCACTCATGCGAATGAGAATTTGGCTTGAATGTTACCTGTTATCTTTATGTGCTGTTACACGTGGTTCTCTGCTGAACGTCAGACACGTCTCTGTCAGCCATCTGACGAGCAACTCATGGGCAGTTGGGGTAAAGCCTCGGGTTGCTCGTCCGGAGCAGGGGAGCCAGGAGAGGAGACGGTTGCCTTGCGGCCAGGCTGCCGTGTTCAGCCTGTGCAGGAGTTGCAGGTCCTCAGTCCCCCTGCGCTGCAGCCAAAGCTCTCGCGCAGCCCTGTGCTGGGAACTGGCAGTGTTTATGTGATGAAAGGGAGCAGAAGATGGCTTTTCCTGAGCGCTGCCTTTGCCCATACATGTGCTGGCCCAGAGCCAGGAAACTCTGTCCTCATGAGCAGAGAGAGGGAGATGGGAGGGGCGAGAGACGGAGAGGGGCCCAGAAGCAGAGGGAGTTAAAATAAAAACACAGACCCACGCGGAGAAAAGCCTCTAACAGATGGGCCTGGCCGTCCCCAGGGTTCTTCATGCAGTTGGCTTCATGTGCAGTGCTGACGAGGTCTCATCTAGGAGTGTGGGTATGGGACACAGATCATTTTGAGATGCGTGATGGGAGATCAGAGTAAAAGGCAAAAGGAAGGAAGCTAGACGGGTAAGTCAGCTGTTGTTCGGCTCTATTTGTGATGCCTGAAGTGGGGTTTGTGAGTTGCTACTGGTGCTGTGCCACTAACAAGGCAGATGCTGCTGCATGAGCCGTTGGAGGGGCATTACTTTGTTTTCAACTGTGGCATCCTTTAACCGCGGCAAGTCTCGTCTTGTCTCCTCTGTAGAATAGTATTGCTAATGCTGATGGAGGTTTGTTTCACTGGTCTTGTTCCTTCTAGCACACGTACAGCAGAGAGCTATCAATCTGGATTGAGACTAGTGTAAAGATAGGTTCTGCAAGTAGATGCTGGCAGCTGTATTTTCCTATGCCCAGCTCCTCATTAGGCATCATGGTAAGTAATAAGATTTGCTGAACAGTTCAGCATACAGGGTGCTGACCTTGCTTGGAAGGGTCTAGACTTGGTTAGGTATCTGTGCAGGAGACTGTGCCTGGCAGAAAATGTGGTCTCAGAGAAGCAGGCAGAAAAGCTTGGCTCTGAGCTGATTTGAAAATCTGGCCCAGACACTTAAAATGTCGAGAGCTGATGATGGTTAGGGGCAGCTCGTGTGGGGAAAGGTGCCACCTCACTTGGAAGCAGACGAAAGAGTTCTGGGTGGGACCCTGCCAGGTACTGGGACCCTGCCAGGCACTGAAGACTCCTGATCCTGCAGATCCCTGAGAGCAGATGGCTCCTAACCAAGTTCAGGCACGTAAGTTGTGTTTCCAGAAACTTACTGGGGACTCCAGCAATTCACCAGAGAGACTGTTTCAGGGGGCAAGGACTTACTGCTCTTTGTAACCAGAATTATTTTAAATGGCTAGATGCTCTGTGTTTTAATTAAATTTCCCTTTGGGAATCAAAGTGGTGAAGTGTTTCTGTGATCCTGCTACGCTTAAATATTCTGTACAGTGCCCCCAGTTTGGCAAATTGTTTAAGCAGACGTGTAGGTCTAAGTGCATGCTTAAATCTACCCAGCAGAGCACTTTGGCTCCCAGTGCAGTACATCATTCCCGCTCAGGGAAGTCTGGACTGGACTTCATGCAACGCAAGCTTCAATCTAATTGAAGGTAGTGGGCTTTGAGCATAGGCTTAAAATTAAACACCTGCTTAGGTGTTTTCCTTATCACAAGTGATCTCTTGCACACCCAGTTATATTCTGTAGAATCATTTTATATTAGCGATGTCCTTGAACGTTGCTTTCCTCTTAATATCCTGTGAGACTTCTTGCCAAGTGCTTGCTGACAAGCCTTGTTACTGTGAAGAGTTCAGGTGAGATGCTGTCACAGCCCTGGTATTTTGCTAGCATTGTGAATAGGCATGCATATGTGAATGATTAAATCAACCCATCAGGGTGTCATCTGGAGAGAAACAAATGCTGAGCTTGCTTTGCAGGCGGGGGGAGGAGGACATCCCCCTCTGTATTTTTTGCTGAAAGCTTTTCCCCTCTGCAGATGTGCAGCTGCTGAAGTTTTTTGCCAAAAGCCGGCCGTGACTTACAGAGCTGGGGAACGTGCACACATCTGTTTGCAGAGGAGAGCAGTGAAGGGGCTCGGGTCTCCTGTCCTAGGGGATTATGTTCTTGTGATAGATAGCGCTGACTGTCATGGAGGGAAATGGCAAATTTCACAGGGCACTGTAAGGGCACTTCATAAATATGAGTTTGCTTGCCAGTGTCAGCCAAATACCATCTTGCTAAATTAAAAAGGAAAGAGCTCCCAGAGACTTTTCAGACTATTGGAGCTTTTTCTTTAAAAACTTTAAGCTTCCCCCAGAAGATGGGTATATTTTCCACATACAAAAATACAGTGTGTTTCAGCTGCAAAGCATGCTGTGAATATAGGCTTTATGTTTCCTTTTAGGTAAGAGTTGAATCTTGGGTTATCCAGAGCTCAGAGTGGTGTAATAGCAAAGGGAAATAAATGCCTCTTACTAAAATCGAGAAGGGTGTCTTCTTTAGCACATGTAGCACTTCAGAAATCAACATCTGGCCAAAACCAGACCCTGAGGCATCCTCCACAGTCTACTGAAGTCCATGGGAGCTTTTCCATGAATTCAGTGAGCTTGGGATCAGGCTGTAATTGAGAATCTGCTTTTCCCTGCCTTGACATGCTAGGCTGTATGTGTGGCAATCTGTAGTTGAATTCTGCAAGCTTACTGAAAAGAGATGTGTAAGGTATTGAGCTTTTTCCAGATGATGTAAGAAGTCCTGATCTAGCTGGCTGCCATTTTTCAGCTTTGTCAAACTCAGAGAGGACTAAGAGGTTTCCTACTGGGAAACCAACACGTGGTAACTTTTTTGCATCAGATTTCTGTCTCTGTCCCCCAAGATTACTATGAGTGACTCCAAGTTGAAGTTCTGCCATGGTGTCACCTCTCACATACGACAGTCCTGTACTTGTGTTGGTGAAGGATATTGACGGCTATTGCCACTTGGTCTGTGCTAAAGCTTGCCCCATCAGTATCCTCTTGTTTGCACAGTAGGAAACTTTCCTTGTAGGATGATTTAGCGTACACAAATTCAGTGGGAAATGAGGTTAAATTCCCAAATTCCTCCGCTAGTCAGAGAAAAGACAATTTTGGGTGTGTTTAAAGGAAAAATAGGATAGCCTCTAAAATGCACAAATTTTGTAAAATGTCAGAATTTGATGAGGTTGGGTTTTTTTTTTAAACTAACTTATTCTGACATGTAATATATTGCTTCATGTCCCATTTGCTTAATGTTTGCTTGCATGGGGTAAAATTATTTTTCTGATCCAACGGAATCTGGAAACGTTATCAGAAACAGAGGACTTGCCCTGTCAGAGCAGTGAAGGACTTAAACTCTGACCAGCAATCACTGCAGGGATAAAAATTCCAGCTTTTCTGTTCTTCAAACCAAACTATTCACATACACCGATGCCAGTCCCTCTGCTCATTCATGCTCAAGGCAACCTTCCATTTGATTTTTAGTAGTAGTAGTAGTAGGAGGAGCATTTTATTTTTACTTCAGGCTCCTGGTAAAGATCTGCTTTTTGAAAAATCAAGCCTGACCTTGGATTACATTGATTTTTCTTTCTTTCTATTTTTAATTAAAAAGAAATTTTCAAAAAAGGCCTGGAAACGGGTAATCACCAACCCATTCTTTTTTCCTAAAAGACTTAAGCTCAGCCGTCTCACTGTCTCTGTTGCACATGTAACTTTTTTCTTTTTTTTTAAACTTGTGAACAATATTTTGCAATAGAGGACATTTTGGTATGACTTGCCATGAAATCCTTGAATGCAGCATTAAGCAGAAGATTGTATAATGCTACTTTTCTTAAGCAGTTGCTTCACAGAGTCAGCATAACTTGGTGATACACTGATGAAGCACAGTGAGATGTATGTGGATGAGATCACCAAAAAAACAAGGTGGTGTCAACTGTCATTGCTCCATTAACTTTAGCTGAGCAATGACCTGGAAGTGAGGTTCAGGGCTTTGTGGTGCTTTGGAGGAAACTTTGTGGTATTTCTTTTTCAGTTTTGTGGTTAAATGAAAAATTATATAAATAACTGTTTGGAGAAAGGTGGCAGGGTAGCCCCATGTCTTCCCTTCCCTCCTTTTTTCCCTTCCAAAAAAAAATATGGTGGGAAGGAGGGGAAGCCTAAACAAAGTGTTTCAGCTCCCTTTGAAGGGAAGGTTTAACACACACACACACACAGAGTCTAGCTAAATTTTGGTAGGTAATGTCATTTCACAATAAAGAACCTGACTCTTGTATGCTTCCTTCAGATTACATCAAATATTTTCTTGAAAGCTTCTCTCTCGTTTGTTTGGGGGTTTTTTTGGCATACTGAATTTAGATCAAACTTGGCAAAAATTATTTCAGTTGCTCAGAAACGATAAGTAATTTACTCATCCAACAACACTCAAACCTGTTTGTGGTTTATGCAAATTGAATTGCTGAGACCATGCAGCTGTATTTTGTGTGAGTGGGATGCACCTTGCCCAGATAAGTTAGTTTCTGGACCCTTTCTGGTCAGGCACTTTTTCTGTATGGTTCAGAGTTTGTGAGATGCCTGCCTCGGGAAGAGAGACTACTTCTAGAGCACAAATTACCTCTTGCGAGTATTGAAGAGGCTAAAAGAGTAGCTTACATGTGGACGTCAAGAGTTAATTGAGATGGATCTTCCTGTTGTTCCAGTTTAGTTCCTGCACAGAAAATTATGTTAATCTGAGGTATCTGGGAGCATATTTGCTGTATAAACTGCTTACTCTTATTTCAGTGTACAGTATTTTGAAAAGTCAGTCTTGCCAAACATATGACTGGAGGTAGGACTGATTTCTTATTCATCATCATTTTTACCTGTCATCAAAAATCAGAATTGTGTGAAGAAAGTCTGAAGAAAAGTGATTTCTTAGTTTTATATGATAACTGTATTTACAAACACAATGCATCTCCAATATTCCTTTTGCTTGGGAAGGCATATAAGCAAAAATAACTTCTTTCTAACCTATTTCTAGTGCCGAAATTTCCCCTCTGTCTTATTTTTCTTTTTAATATGAATGCAGTGAACCCACTAGGAGAAGTGAATGACAAATTTTTATTAAGTAAATGCTATCCAATGTGAATGTTTGAGTTACTACATGTGGAAGAGATGGGAAGAAGAATGCCTACTTGAATGCCAAACATTTTTCTTACCAGCCAAGGAATGAATCAAGTATAGCCTTACATAAGTTCCTCTTGCACCTCTTCTAGTTGAAGAAAATGTTTGGGGAATTTCCCCTAAAAGATTAAGTTTAGGTTTAGCTTGCCAGTAATGTCTGTAGACACGCTCTTTTCAATAAAGAAAATCTGATTGTTATCAAAAGATCCATTTTGTTCAACCATGGATAATTGAAGCAACACAGTGCAGCTTCTACCTTTGCATAAAGAAGGTAGTTCTGGTGAGGAATATCTCTCTAACTGGCCTGTTCATAGGGTATCTCATCTAGAGAACATGTGCATTTGTTAAAATCACCATGTTCTGCAGGGAGAAAAACATTTATGGAGAGCATCTTTCCTGAGCTGGACCTTTACAGCTGAGTGTGTAATGCTGATATTTTTGGGGTGGGGGGGATGGGAACTTCACAGAGGAACCTGCACATCATCAGGGCATTGTACCAGGAAGGTCACCTGTCTCCTAGTGCTGGTCATCTACTGGGGGAGACCTCATCCCTCACCCTGTGGGAAACTTCTATTCTTTAACACCACATGAAAACCTGTAAGACTTGTCCCTTCAGGAAAGACTTTATGGACTTGAGCTGCGGGGGCTCTGCTTGGGTTTCTGTGGACCTGTGTTGGTGAGGAGCAGAAATGAGGTGAATGTGGACAGTTGAGTGGGTGAAATGCAAGCCACACCAAAATCACTGGAGTCAAATGAATAGCTTCAGTAGAGCTAGGATTTCGCCTCATTGGACTGGAAACAAGATGTTTATGAGCATTTAAGATGAAAGGGGATGATGTTTATTGAATCGTTCAGGGGACAGGGGCTTCTGCAAAGGGTTTGACTCCAGAAGACTCCTACTTTGATATTTTGTTCTGGGTCCTGTAAAATGCGCCCTTATGAAATGCATTCAGTGCTGACTGCTTTGTAGTAATGAGTTTTTCCTGTGCACAATAAACAGTATCGGGGCCCAGTCCAGGACAACATTCAAACATCTTGGGTGGAGTTTGCCCTTGTGGTTACCCTGGAATACAAAACTTGGATGCACATTCTCCGGGTTGGAAGCTTCTGTAAGAATAGCTCTGCTTCGGTCATGAGATAAGGGCTCGATGGAGGAAATCGTACATGGGTGCTCTGCTTCTGCTCCATTATCAAACAGTTTGATATATATGAAAGAAAGTAAACAATGGAAATTAAAGTCCTCTAGAGTATGTATTGCCTTTAGCACATCCCTTAGAAGAGAGTAGTGAACAATATATGCCTGTTTGATAACTCCAGTTTCTAGGTTTTCTGCCATGAGAAACCCAAAGTAATGCTTCAGCAAAGAAAAAACCCAAATCTCCCAAGTAAATGCTTTCAGTATTTCTCAGTTTTGGGTTTTTTTAAATTTAGTTATGAAATAACTTTAAGCTTTTCAAAAAATTGTACCCTGATCTCTCTGGAAGTGGAATGAATTTGGGAAGAAAATATTTTCTTTTTCTATTACAGTAGTGAGAATTTACAGCTGCCAAGGCAGCCTTACTGGTGGATTCATGGCCTCCCTAATAGCTTTCACTGAACTGTTGAAGTTTGTTAGGTACAGAATCACTGGGGACAAAAGACTGTGGAAATGTGTTAGGGATTGCATAATTGTGTATCTTGTTTTAGCAGCCCTTTTTTTACTGCTTGCTTGCTGGTCAGTTGGAGAGTTTTAAGAGATGAAAGGCAAAAAATACCTCTTGGGGAACAAAAGGCACCTAGTAATAGTGTTTCAGAAGGGAGTGGGTTTTGCAGGKTTTTTGTTGTTTTTTTGTTTTGTTTTGTTTCCCACAGAGAAATTGAGAGTGAATTCTCTCTTTTACAGTAATTAATGACAGGTTATCATACGATAATCCAGGTTGGAAGGGATTGCAGGAGGTCTCTACTCCAGTTTCCTGCTGAAAGCAGCTTCAGGTTTGAGCTCAGACAAGGGTGCTCGGGGCTTTGTCCGGTTGGGTCTCGAAAACCTCCAGTGATGAAGACTGCAGGGCTGCTCCAGTGCTGTATTATCCTCATGGTGAAAAAAACCTTTTCTTTATATCAGGTCTCTTCCTTGTTTCCACTTTTTCCCATTGTCTCTCATCCAGCCAAGAGAGAAGCATCCAAGGAAGCGGCTTAAGGTCACACACTATGCTACGCTGATGGTTTTGTTTTACGAGAAGTAAAATGTTCAAAAAGTCGTGACAGAATGTAGAAACCTGAGTCTTGTTTCTGAAAGGGATTGAGATGCGTGGGTGGCAGTCCAGATCTGACTTGGACATGCTCAGGTGCAGAACGTCACTGGGTTGGTCTGTCTGTCTGCTGAGCTGCCAAGACATGAGGAAGCTCTTTAGACCATGTCTGGTTTAATCAGTTCTCCTGGAAGTGCCTTTTTCAGGACTGTGACCTGTTATCTCATCTCCCACGTTAGCAAGTTCTGCCGGCTCTGTGGAGCTGGGTATGGCACCTGGTAAGTGCAAGGTATGTAGGCGCATGAAAATGCAGATAGATGTTTTCTCAATTTTCCCAACAATACCTAGACAACGTCTCCTGTTGCAACCAGTGAAAAAGAAATGAGTGCTTACAATTCTTTGAAAATGTTAGCCACTTTTACAATGTTTGTTTAAAATAAATCTGATCCTCAGTTGGTTTTGAAAATGGGTCTTAAACTTCAAAGTTGTGTAGTTACTTCTGAAAATTCTACCTTTCTCTATTTTATTTATTTATTTATTTATTTCCCTGGGGCTTTTAGGCCACCAGGGTGGCAGAATAATGTGCCACCAAGCCATCGTAGTGTCTTGCCACCATTTTTGCCTGACAGTACCAGGAGAARATAAGATCTTTTTTCCCCTCTGCTACACACTTTTCTTTTATAGTCGGAAGCACCACCAAAGCCCATGGGGGAGAATGTATGGATGGTTATAAGCAGTAGACTTGCTCCTTACGCTCTACCCTTGTCCGGTGGGTCGGGGAGCCAAAGAGCAAAGGGTCCTTCCCTAAGCTGTTTTGTGCTCAGGTTGCTAAATGCCTGGTTACTGAGAGGGCGTGGGCAGATGAGCAACACGGTGATGTGAGTTGATTTTCTGTTTGTGTTGCTTTCTTGTCTGGGGGTGCCAGTGTCAGTGCAGGGGGAAACCCTTGTGTCTCCCTGGGCCATTGCCCTCCCGACACGCTTCTCTGCCGAACGCCTTCAGCGGTTCCTGTGCTCAGGATCACCTCCCGGTGCCTGGGAGGGAGAGAGTATTGAACCACACAACGAGAGTGAAAGGGCGGAGGAGGAAGAACAATTTTCCTTAGGATTTGGGGTTTCTGGTTAGGGTTTTTTTTCCCACTTTTATTGGCCGTGAGTGCAATGACCGCTTAACCACATGGACTGGGCTCGCTCCCTCCCCCACGCTTCCTCTCCCTGGCAGAGCACAGGCTCTCAGATTTCCTCCCAGTGCGGGCGGATGGTGGATGGCGGCTCTCAGCTACATTCCTCTTAGTACAAAAGAAAAGGAAAAACTGCTCTCCGAGCGGGCAGATGGCCGACTGTTTCCTGGCAGCTCCGCTCCAGTGTCCTTTTTCCTATTGTCCTGACAAACACACGCACACACGCACGCACACACCCACAGAGAGCAGCTGGAAAAATAAATAAATGCAGGCTCTCTTTGCAGAGGCTTTTCTTCTTTGGAGCTGTGCAGGTTTCCTCCTCATGATGGGTAACTCTTTGGTGGCTCACGTGCTGCCTGGCCCTGCTCTCTGCTGAGGAAGGTTGAATGAGGGGATGGTGTGCTGCGCTGCAGTTGAAAGATTTTGATAAGAAGTAAGATCTGCAATAAGCAGATTCTGCATTTGTAATGGCCAAGATATGTGGGAGAGCGAGGGTGGGAAGAAAAGAGGAGGTTGAGCGAGGCAGGGGGAAGTGGGGTCTCCAGAACCAAGAAGCAATCTACAGGTGACTTTTTGCTTGAGCTCAGAAGGTGATGCATAATAGAGATAGACTATAGTGGCAGGTCATGGACTCGGTGCTGGTACAGGAAGGACTCCTGGAGCATGCAGCTACCAGGGCTCTGCAGATGGTGCCCCAAGGTTGTGGTGATGGACACTTCAGGAAGATGTGTGCTAAATCCTCATCAGGAGGGGCAAGAGTCAGCATCCTGCAGGGTGAAGGCCACCGAAGGAGAGATTTGCTGAGGCTCCATTCGTCTTCCCCGATGATAACTTATTTTGGAAGAAGTTGAGGTTCTTCGTTTTAATGCTCTCATTTCCTTTCTGAATGTGAGACAATTTGTCTTCCTGCCAGGAAACTCTTTGCAGAGTTGCTCCTCGAAGGGACCTCTTTGGGTCCCGTTTATGCTAGAATAGCAGAGGTTATCTCACCACATCGAAAATGAATTCCAGTGTGGTTCATGAGCTGAACACTATATTTTAGTGGCAGGTTATTTCCTATGCTGTCAAATGTTTGCGTTTCTTATAAGCATAATAATAACAACCCTGAATTCTTTCCAATTCTTTTTACACTAGAAGTGATTTACTGTTGTAGTAGTACTGGTATATTTGTAACACAGCATTCCTGTCAAAGGAGGGAAAGTATCTACACCAATTGGCTACACTGGGAGAAATGCGTATTTGCCAATGTAGTTTCGTCTTTGTTGGGGACTGAGGCCAGTTCCACTGCATCTGCTAGGAATCCTGCCTCTTCGTGTGGCTAGTAGATGGTTCTACTGGCAAATGTCTGCTCATGTAAATCTGGTCCGTATTTCATTCCATATTGACTACAGTCGTCTTGTATGTGGGTAATTTCAAAGCCAAAGAAAACAGGTATGAAACGCCGGCTCCACTGATGTCGTCAGCGAGCTCATGTTCGCTTCAGTAACAGATGATTCACCACTAATGTCTTCTTCAGCCTTGACTTAAAGTAACTGAATTTTCATTTATTAGGCTGCAAAGCATAAGTAAATATTATCCCACTTTGAAAGGGGCTGAGCAACCCCACTGTGTGCACACATGCGCTAATGCAAGATCTAAAACACAAGGAGATGATCTAGTATTGCCAAGAGCCGTTACAGAAGAGCTGTCCTCTACTCCTGCCTTCACTTCCCAGGGTCTTGGTTTCTCCATATCTGGAATTATATTTTTTTTAATCTTTTGTTCATGACTTCCTTGTAGAAGGCTTAGCCTGAAACATGTCATTCCACTAAACATTGTAATTAGACTTCATTTTAGCAGCCAGATTGGGAAATACTGAATCTTTCTCTTCCTTCCCATGTGAATTTTTTCTTAGTATTTGTTAACTTACCTTCAGGAGTGAAGACTCATCATGTCTCTAAGCAGTAATACAAACCATACTTGCCACCGCAAAGAATAACAGTATTTACCTTCTATACATGCAGGACTTAATCTGTGCTTGTGAGCAGTGAATTAGAAAAAGAGCATTGCTGTTTTGTTTGACATGGTCATGTAACATCCCAGCGCTAACGCTGGAAATGCTGTGTCTCCAGCTGAGGGTGTGGTTGCCTGAAGGAAACTGGAGGGATGTCGAATACCCTTTGAGTTGTTGAGCTTTTCTTCTGTTTGTTATGTGTTTAGAGGGAGGAACAAAGGGAAAATAAAACAATGGGAAATGTGGGACAAGCTTAATAATAGTGGGTGCAGCGAGCCCCACCTTTAACAAAAGACAATTCACATTGTGAGACCCTGTTTTCGATTTCTGTCTTCAGGTCAATTTTTTTTGTTTCAGTCTGCAGTTTTCCATGCTGAGCATTGCCTCTGGCTGAATTACTTTTGAAAGCCTTCAGCCAAAATGTTTCAGCTGTTTCAGAGAGTGAAGCTAGGGGAGAAAAATGTGCTGTTTCCCCTGCGTTAGAAAGTACATTAGGCTTTTCTTTTGCTAAGACTAATCTTATGCTTTGAAACAGAAGTGTTATATGCTATTTGGATCAGGAATTTGTCCTTTGCCACTCCTGTGTCATCTCTACCTTAACTTTTCCAAGGCTCTGTGGGAAGAAAATTTCAGTTGGCACGTGGTCAGCAGAGGTTTTTATTTCTAGTAGCTAAAATCTTCAGTAGTTACCTTGTTCCCGAACGTGCTGTCCTTCCAGCTCCCTGTGCCAGGCAGGTGACGCTGGTGCTATCCCTGTGGAGCTTCACCCACAACCTTCAGCAAATGGGTGGTGGAGGGAAGTAATGGACAGGAGGTAAGGGTAGTTTCTCAAGGGTCCAGCTGCTTTACGACAGAACAGGGATGGCCTAAGGATGCAATTGAGACCCAGGGTGACCCACCAATATTGCCCACAGCAGGTCCTGCTGGTTTCCCTCATCTCATTGCTGAGGGTTAGCCTCTTTCCAAGCAGAGCCTTGTTGCCAACCCAGTCCTAACACTGGTTCTATAATAAAGCCCCAACCTGGGAGTCTCATGTGAATCTGCATGACATGCCATCTGCAGATCAGAGCCAAAGGTTGGCCTCCTAACCAGCAGTACAGAATATATTTCCAAGGTTTAGTAGGACCTCCTTGTAAATCTCTGCCCAGGAACAGTGGACTAGAATACCAGGAGTTTGTTTCTCCTGTGCCATCGATTATCCCACTGGCACCGTAGCAGAAAAGAGGTGGAAACGGCTTGATTTACTAGTATCAGAAGAGGCAAAGCCTGGACTAGGAAGGAGGGAAGAGATCTTCGGTCCTAGTCGAGGTCAATGATTTGGACATAACGATGCAGTCATTCTGCTTCTAAAGAAATAATTGCTACACTGTGCATGCCGGGGTGTGCAGTGAGGGAGAGGTGTGGGATCCACTCAGGATATTGACAGTGGAAATGCATGTATGGAGTCCAGTGTCTTCAACGTGTAGGTGCAGACCATCCGTGTAGGGGAAGTGTTGTCTCAGATAAGCACTGGGGACATGCAGAAGCTGTATCCAGGAGTTCGGGATGTTTGGTAGCCAGGAGAGCGCTGTAGTGGATCTAAAACCTGGGGAAATGTGCAAGCTCCTCAAGTTCTGCCCTGTAAGGGCGGGCAGAAAGGAGGTGTTCAAGCCAATCTGGTGTCGGGTGGCTTTGTTTTAGTGAGACTAGGCCTGGGGGCAGGTTAAAAAAAAAAGAACTGGAAGCTGTAGGGAAGCAGCTTTTAAGGTAGATTGAGTGGTGGAGGCTTCCTGATGCTGGAAGTGTGGAGGGGAGGCTGTTTCTGCTGGAGCAGGGAGGTAGGACAGGGGTGGGCAAGGAAAACTGAGGCAGGGCTGAGGGCCAGGTAGATCTGGGAGAGCTCTTAGTTTGGGCAGGGAGGGGGAAGTAAGAGGAGGAAGAGTCTGTAGCTAGGAGCCATTGTAGAAAGTCCTTAGGATGGAGGGAAGGTACTTGGATGAGCTATGGGTAGAGAAGGACTGTAGCCATGATTTGAGGGGACAAGTCTGGAAAGAGAGGGATACAGGGAAGTGGTGATACGGAGGATGGGGAGGGGCAGAGAGGGCCGGGCTGGGACAGCTGATAGTGAGTGTGAGATTAGCAGTGGATGAGGAAACTGGGACTTGAATAGGGACCTCAGAGAGTTATACTTGGGCTGTCTGGGCAAGGGGAGATCTGGGAAGCAGGGACTGGTATTGAGTAGGTGAGGAAGACTGTATGTAACAAGGTTCTAGTGTCAGGAGGTGAAAGAACAGAGGACAAACTTAAAAATAATGGCGTGCCCCCCATAACCTGCTTCCTTCCAAAGCCTGGAAATGGAGCCCATGATTCCTGAAGGTCCCTGTGCCCCTGGCAAGTGTGTGCAAAACCCCTGGCAGAGCGTCTGTCCCTTCCTCTTCCAGGAGCTGCTGCTGTTACCACCTATTCCACTAACTCAGGTACAAGAGGTCCCTGTGGTGGAGACAAAGCATCCGGCCATCCTGGTAACTCCATGCCGTCCCACACTGTGGGACTCCAGTGGGGTTTTTTTCCAGTTTGCCTTTAAACCAAACCAACCAATCCAAAGCTGAAACTTTGTGTTCTCCGAATGCAGTTTCTGTATGTGTGAAGTGGAGCGCTCGGGAACTGAGAAGCGCCACATTTACAGTTGTCCATCCTGTTTCAGTTGTGTTTTTCATGCATGGAACTGCAGCAGTCAGGCTTGGCTGGGCAGTCACAGGCGTGTTAGGCGCGTCTGCGGTTTCCTTCAGTGCGACAGAAGGGGCCTGCTCTGGAGGTGAGTCGGGGTAATGTAGCAAGTGAAATGGGTGCCTGCAGGGTTCCTTGCTTAATTTGGCAGGTAATGAAGGAGAAATGGCTAGGAACCGCCTCACCTGCCCTTTCCAGAGCTCGCCACCATGTCGGACAAACCCTGAAAGCTGAGTTTTTGCCAGCTGTAGCCAGCTGTGTGTTCCCGGGTGTGGGTTCCAGATGTGGGGCTGGCCCCATGGCTGCTTGGAAGGCGGTGGGGTTTGCAGTTGGAACAGTCTGAAAAATCAAGTCTTGCTTGTCCCTGTACTAAGAGCAAATTGTGGTTCTGCCTGTAGTCTGTGCAACCCAGTTTGCCGTTTATATGGTTATATGGTGAGCAACAAATGTCCTGGAAGGGAAGCAGTGAGGAGAAAGCAAAATATTCAGTGAATCTGTCCCAGCAATATGATTTCATCCCTTCCCTTCCATGTGCTTCAGTGCTCATCAGTTTTTCCATGACAGGTGACTGATGTCCCTATCCGAGCAGAAAACTCTGCTTTTTCCCGCTTTTACTTCTTTGCTCGTTTAGCGAGTTGAACTAGTTAGCTTGCTAGCCCTTGCTAGCTCAGAAAGGGCTTTACAAGCATTGGAGCTGATACAAAGGAAGCAGGAGCAAGAAGGGAGGAAAAAGTAGGCACACCCTTAGTCAATGGCAACTATTAGATCTGATCAGGCATGTCCTTTACCAAGGACAGGGATGAGACCACGTTGTTGGCAGCCAAGGGAGGAGCAGGGGCCCAGGGAGAGGGAGAAGCAGGGCAGTCCCTTTAACCATAGGAATCCTTTAAATCAGGTTAGTGACATATAAGTGGGCAGAGTTTGTTCTGTGGGCTTACAGAGGGAGAAGGTCAGTAGAACAAATTATATCATAAAATTAAAGACATATCATAACACACAACACAGCTTTTCTGCACGCAGGCTGAATGCCGACACCGCAAGTTTCTGCATTCCTTGCATTGCAGCGTTGTTCCTCTGACATGGGGTGCATGCACAAAGAGAGGGGTTGTGGTGCATCGATTCTACTTGGGGTTTTTGAAAATACAGTTTGTTTTGACACATGGGATTCTCCTGACCCCCTTGTAAGCCCTGTGGTGTAAGATATGATAGATCAAAGGGAAAAGTTAGGTTGGAGTGGGGCAAGGCGGGTAGGAAGCTGTGTGGGATCTGGCTCTAAAAGATACTGTAGGAGCATATCGCTTCCCAGTCATTGGTCCTTCATGGATATGTTTATGTAAGTTTATCCTGCTTTTTTTTCTTTAATAAATGACTTGGGCCTGACTATCTACAATTAGGATCCCATTACGAGTGTGATGAACTGAACAATCCTGCTGTTAGTGTCTTCAGTCTCCATGGCCCGCAGGAGACTCATGTGGCCAGGACTATCAGTGCCTGCAAAGAGGTGACAGCTCACCTTGCCCCAAACTAACTGTGCCCAGCACAGGATGGCAGAGTAGCTGAGGTGGGAAGGCACCTCTGGAGATGGCCAAGTCCAGCCCCCTGCTCAGAGTGGGGTCACATAGAGCAGCTTGCTCAGGACATTGTCCAGTTGGGTTTTGAGTATCTCCAAGGATAGGGCCGCCACAACCTCTTTGGTGCTCGGTCACCCTCTCGGTAAAAAAGTTTTTTCTCATGTGTAAGCTGAATCGTCCTTTCACTGGATGCCACTGAGAAGCCCTGCTGTTACGGAGGTGGCCCGTCCTCCCAGACCTTGCGGTACGCTCATCTGCAGGGCTGACTGAGAGAGGAAAGAACTGGACTTCATGGAAGTCCTCTGAGGAGAAACTGTTGCTGCTGTCAGCTAGGGAAGGCTCATGGCACGTGTCGTGGAGCTTTGGGTCAAACACCCTGAGCTCAAGTTTCAGAAAACCATTGCCTTGCCGCTGGATTGGCATCGGGCACCTCGAGTCAGTGACTCCGCCACTGCAAGCATCTTGTTTCGCCAAGGGAGCCTGCTCTTGGGTCCCGTTGCCCTTCTTGGCTCTAGCTATATCCCTGCTCAGCTGGTGTCCTCCCCGCTCTGCAGGGGCTCAACCCCTGAGGTTGCGCTGCTGCTGCTTGTACCTGGGCCCAGGGATGCTGCCTGCTGCTGGGACTGTGCACAGGGGCCCACGCAGTGGCCTCTCTGTGTGTGTTCGTGCACAAGCACGCGTCCTCATGCCTGCTTCTTCCCCCAAAGGGAAACGGGCTCCAAACAGAGCAAGGGCTGGGGGAGGGAGCCTGGAAGGCTTTAACTGTTGGCTTCCCCTTACTCATGATTTTCCTGTTAGTGTTTTGTCTTCTTGGCATCCTTCCTATTCTTTATATATGTATGTTATATATTGTTGTCTCGTTGTTGCTGTCTGTGTGGTGTGTCCTTTGTTCTTTAAAGCACAGGAGCAGAGAGGTGTTACTTGCAGGCTTTGTCTGGCTGCTTGGGGTTACTCGTGAAAGTAACTGGAGAGACCATTTCTGTGAGCACCAAGGAGAAGAAAGCGTGCGTGGGCTTTAATCACAGCGTGTCTTTTTTCTTCTTGGAGGAGAGTTTGACCAGCTGCGGGTCGCTCCTGGTGCTGTGAAGCCTTATTGTTTATATGCACCAGCAGTGTGGCTAGTATCCAGTAACAGACTTGGATCCGATTTTTGTGCGAGCTGCAGAGTAAACAGAGCAAAGAAAATCTTGAGACATGGCCTCCAGCACGCAGCAGTGGTAATACCCATCTCCAAACCACAAGCCCCTTTGAGGTATTCTTGGTTTATTCCCCCCAAACGAAATACCAAAGAAGGGAGGCCTGGGACGCTTGCTGCCATCACTGCCTGACCTTATCAGAGGCAAGACTCCACGTGTGCGACCTGCACACTGTCTGTGTATGCTTCTGATGATGTGGACTGCAGGGCATTGGGTGCTCCTCTGGCTTTTGTCATCGTCTGGTGGCTGCACCAAGTGCAGTGGGCAAAGCTGGTTTCTTCCTCTCCCTGAAAGAGTTTAGCTCATATTCCTCTGGAAGACTTCTCTGTCCTTTGGGGGTGGGAGCGTGCCTACTGTCAGCGCCTCTTTTTTATTCACTGGTTGCTTTGGAAACATCGCGTAGTATCTAGTGCCCTGAACCAGATGTGCATACTCCAACCAGCATTTTGATCGGAAGTGGGGAAGAGGGCATCGGGGAAGGGGGGGGGGGGCTGGAGGAAAACTTAAATTAGAAGAAAGCCAAACAGCTATTGCTGGAGACAGATGATTACAGCTCATTTCAAGGCTGTTTCCTGCATGCCAATGATAGATCAGTAAACAAACGCCTCTTTGCGAACACAAAGCAGGCAGGAACTCTGTTTGGAAGAGAGAGGTCGGGGTAGGTCTTGCTTCGCTTGGTAGCAGGAAGCCCCTATCACATGGCCCTGGGAATTGTGAGGCCGGGTGCGTGTGGGAGATACGCCGAGAGGCTTCTGCTGGGAGACTTCACATCCTTCCCAGGGTCCGGCCAACAGGTTTGAGAGCTCCCTCCCCTCCCTCTTTCCTCCCACCTCCTCCCCTGTCCTTCCTTTCCCAGTTTAATTTTGAAATGGTATCAGATGACTGCTTTGTTCCCCCAAACAATGGCAGGGATTACTGAATAAATTGCAGTGGCGAGGCTCTCCAAATGGGGCTCAGCATCTTCTCTCTGCTTTTATGGCCTTGCTGCTCCAGGATGTAATGTGCCAGGAGCAGTGGCCCTGGGCTCGGGTTGCCACGGGGCTGTGCCTCCCATTGCCGGTAGAAAGTTCTTGTGTGGTTTTTAGAGAAAGTAGCAATCGGTCAAGAAGTACCAGCTTGATGTATGTATGTCCTTCTCGGGTTGCCTGCTAACTGGACTCAGCCCTGCATGTTTCTTCTAGGCAGTTTGTAGGGCCCTGGTCATGTTGCACATGAGGCAGGAAAGCAAAGCATTTTGGATAACACTTCTGAGCCTCTGGCAGGTCTCCCTTCCCCATCCCTACACGCACACTCTCTCATACTCTCTCTCCCCACTTCCCTCCCTCTTTCCCTCCTGTCCACACAGTCTCATCACCTCCCTTGTACCAGATCAGGTGCGTGTTGGACCCCTTCCATGAGCTGCTTTGTCTAAAACTCTCAGCGAGCTGTAGCAGGTCACAGAGGTGCTCCAAAGAGAGCCCGAGCCAGCACATAATCAGGGTAGTGTGTGGTCGATTGTAGCAGAGGTGTAGGGAGACAGGAGGAACAGGAGCTCCCCTTGCCCTTTGCAGTGAACTGTCATGTTAACTCTGGGTGCCTTGTGGAGCCAAACCTCAGTAGAGAAAATCTACCTTTTGTTTTCCTACTGGAGGCAATTTTCCATCACTGCTGACCCAGCTTCCTCTTGTCAGGTGTTGGGAATGCCTGTGGGTCAGGCCTGCAAGTCGTTTCTGGTGACCTTATTAACGGAAGACATGATCCCATCACCTTTGAAGTTCATCTGGGCTTGGGATTGGCCCCAAGCAAATTATCTGACTGTTGGACTAATTGGGAGGTACCTTATTATTTTCTGGTATTTTATTCCAGAGGTGACTCTTTTTTTCCCTCATGTCTTCCAGTGTGTTTGGATAAATATCTACTCTTTTGGGCAGGACCAGCCAACGTACTACAATAATCCCCTAGGTGATGCTGAGGACACCCTGTATACCCTGCTGCTCAAGGGTGAAGGCACAGCAATCTGTGTATCTCCTAGGGATGACTTTACTCCCCTGAGCAGCGTGTGTTGTCAGTGGGTGTGTTGGTGTCGGCAGGTACCTGGTTGTTGTCACGTTGCAGCATCTGAAGTGTTGCTGCTTTGGAAGCTCCTGGCCCGTTCTTTAMTCTGCCTAGTGTGAGTGTGTTGCTTTGGTTACTCCTGCCACGTGTGGTGGCTGAGGGGGGACAGATGTCCCTCTGGCCTTGGCTCCAAGTCACGCTGATCTACTGATCGCAGCGGTGCTCCTTTCACGGGAGACTCTTTTGCAGCACTCAGCAACTGCTTTGTGCCTCGCTTCTGCTAACCAAGGGAGATGGGGTCTGTCCCATCCACTACAGATGAAGAAAGGAGTGCACCTCTTATTCTGTATTACCTTCTTTTTGGCCTCTCCCACTGGAGGTACGTCAGGTACATGACTGTGCTGAGCACCAGCACACATTTGCTCATACCCAGATGTTCGTTTTCAAGGCAATGTTTGTTAGGGGACTATTGGAAAAGACTGAGAGATGGAGTTTCCTGATGGGGAAATTGTGTGATCTTATCAAGACAGAGGAGCTCATCCCAAGCGAACATTCGGTGTGGCAGTGGAGCCACAGGGGTTGTGTGTATGCCAACTCCCGTTGTTGTTATGTTTCTTACTGCTGAAGGCAGTGCCGAGGAGCTCCAGCCGCTGACCCTGCTGTGCGAGGCACTAAATGAGCGATGAGTGAAGAGGCCGTGCCTGCTCTAGGGATGTTGTAAGCCAAGTGTAGAGCAGCCCCTATTGCAGCTTTGCAGGAATCTGCTTTGGCTGCCTGAGTGAGTCATTCTTTGGCCGGGGACGGGAGCGATCGTTAGTTTTTCATTATTCTCAATCCATAACAGTTAACGGATGGATGAATAGATTTTGTTCCTTGGGCTGGTAAATTTTCTTGACAGTGTTGCAAGGCTGCTCTGTGTCTAGAAGTGAAGTGGGTGTTTGTTCCAGTTACTAACGAGGAAGAGGAGCTGAGGGGGTTTATTGTCTAGGGCAAGAGAGTCCGCTAAATGGTTAGTAATGAGCTGCCCCGAGTGTGTACACATTGAGTTGACCCAGAGTTCACTCCTCGCCTCAGGAACGTTGCCAGTGTGGGATAAAGGGAGGGAGAGAAAACTGGGAACAAACAAGACTGATTCCCCCCCCCCTTTTTTCCTCTCTCTGCCCAAAATACTTGGACAGTGGAAACGAGAGATCCTTTTGTTCTTTACTGTTTCTGGTGTGATGGTTTCTATTTTTTTAATGACAAGAACCTATTAAATTTCCCGAGGCACTCTTTCTTGTTGCCAAATGCTTGGCATGGCGGGGCAGCATCTGGCAGACCAGCCAAGTGGACAGACTTGAGAGGCTTCAGATTTTCCAAATATTGCCTACGAGATGATAAGCCCTTTGTCATTGCAGTGCTGCAGAGCAGGCAGACCACCCTGAGAAGTGAGGAGTGTGCTGCAGAGTAACAGAATAATTCTTTTATTTTTTATTTAATGAGTAAGAGTATTGTGGGGCAATAAAAAGAGGACGGAGTCTGTTGAATTAACCCAGTAGCAGCAGTACTCAAAAGAAAGAGAGGGACAGTCACTCCATGAATGCTAGAAATCATGAGGCAAACAGAATGGCTCATTTCTGATTTATCTTACCCCCACGAGGAGTAGTCCTGAAAGCAGATCAGTAGCAGCCTAACACGGCCCACCAGAGAGAAGGAAGCCAGTGCAGTGTCTCTTCAGCCTAAGATGTTTTCTGTCCCAAGCTGGGGACGTTGTAACAGTGTTGCATGCACAAGGACTACTTTGGTCATGTGGCCTTAACACAGGTTGTTTTAAAATTGTTTTTGTTTTAGTTTTCTGCAAGGGGAAAAAATCTAAATCCGCTGAGATTTTGGCAATAATAAAAGCCTTCATAAAATGTGCTCCATATTCAAGTCATGGTACAGCAGTTGATGCTGAGTCAAACATAATTTTTGCCCTCAAAAGCCGTCGACTCCTCCCTGGGCTTCTGAGGGGTAATGCTATCACCCCTCTTCCCATTTTGCAGAGGAGGAAACCGAGGCTGTCCTCAGAGAGCTGTCATGTCTTGCTTCTGCTCTCCTTCTGGATTTCAAGGAGAAACATGCATGTGTGTGTAGAAGGAAGAGAGAAGGATGCTGAGCACAGAGCAACGTCTCTTCCTTGTGTCTGTCCGCAGGTGACCTGCTGCCATGCTGTGTGCTGACATGATGACAGCTAGCAAGGCGGCCGATGTGAGCAGCAAGTCTGAAAGCAGTGTCTGCAAGTCTGTTGAGAGGTGGGAGCTTTCCATGTTTCAGTGCTGGGGTGCTTTGCATGTGCTTATTATCCCCAACAGAAAGAAAACCAAAGGAAGGAGATGTTCTCTCTGCTCTGCACTGTCCCTCTCTCCTCACACATTAAAACACAACCCTGTAGGTCTCGGGTGGTTTCATTGCCATCTCAGGACTGTGACGCTGTGCATTTTAGCATCCAGTCAGACTGATAATGTCCTAGACTCACAGTGCTAGAAGAGGTCTGCCCCAAGGCAAGACCATTTGTGCTGATGACATCCCTGTCAATGTTTGCCCTGCCTGTACTTGAAATCTTCAATGCTGGAGACTCCGCAGACTCCTCAGGCAAGCCCTACTGTCCCCACCCATTGCAGGTTTTTCCCAGTGTCCAGCCTTGGTTTCTACTGCGCAGTCCAACCACCAGTTGCACTGCGATGCCCTGCTCCTTGGGAAAGGCCATGGTATTCACCGTGCCAGCTCTTAACCAAAGCATGATGTTGTCACTGAGACAGCCAGGAGTTAAATGAGGCTAGGGAAGAACAGTATCTGGCTCGGGTCCCATTTCTGCTCAGAAACCCGTCCCAGACTCAATTTGCACTACAACTGAGTCGGCAATGGCTGCCAGCATTGCTTAACTTCAGGACAAAGCTCGAGGCCTGCCAGCACACGGGTTATCCACATGGACGCTCTTACAAGAGCGCTAAGTTCTGGAAGAGGCACACTTGATACATTTAAGTTAATAGAACAATTTCCTGAGTTGAATCTCAGTGTTGTGATCATGGTTAAATGGGACTAACGATAGGGATTTTCATTCCAGGAACTACCTTGTGTTGTCCTGGTGCTCCTTCCCAAGCCCAGGCAAACCCCAAAGACATGGCTAAGTGCTTTGGTTCAGAAACATTTTGTGTTGAAATAACTGTCTGTTCAGCTGGAACTTTACTATATTGATAAAATATCACAATATTGATATTGTGATATCACACACTTGGAAATCCCTAGACCAAATGTATTAGGGATTTTTGGTGCAGTTTGGACTCAAGCAGTGAAGATGTTTAATCCTTTGCTCTGAGAATGTTGAATCTGGTGTCTGGATGCTACATCACGTGCTCTAGGCCGAGGGAGTGTGCCTGGGTACATGGGAGCCCAAGCCCATGTGTGGCCTGGGATGGTAGGGCCATAGAAATATAATAATAAAAGTGCAGTCTTTGTGCATTAGTATGCATTTGGGGAACATTTGGATGGACCGAGAGAGATCCTCTGAGGAGGCACTAGAGGAATGCCAGCTGTATCATTGTTTTCTCCTCTGTTTAACAGCAGCAATTTTGCTATTGTTTGCAAATAGTCCATTTTGCATTTATTTGCAGTGGACCTGCTTAATGCCCTGACGATGTCCAAAACTCTACTGCACTGCTGAACACACACACACAAAAATGCCGGTGAACCTCTCATTGGTATCAGCATGTCTGGTGTACGAAAATTACTTCTCTCACCTGCCACCTACTTCTGCCACAGAGAAAGACTTAATTTCACACTCTGTCTTAGTCGTAACAAGAGGAGAGCATTGTGTTCTGCCTAGAAGGACCGTCCCCTGCACGTCCTCCCGCATAAGCCCATCTCTCAAGTGCTTGGTTTGAGCATCCTCTGCTGTTACCAGTTTTACGCGTAGAGCTTGTGGAGCTGATGGATTAAACCAAGGGTGAGCAATGGCGGTGATGTTTCTTCTCTTTTTGTCTTTGGTATGTAGGATCAAGCTTGCAGATAAGAACAATACAGCAGCTGTGAAGGAATTAGAAAGGCATTTGTGTGGATTTTTGAGTGAGAGATGTTCTGAAGGTGCTTCTCTCACCCTGGGCTTAACACCTGAAGCTGAACCAGTTTCTTCTGTGGTGAAGAACCCACTGGGAGCCTTGGAGAACTTGATGCTGGATCCAAGGCTAGACTGCTTTCAGCAGAACATGCTTAGTCCCAAAATGATCATCAGTGACCCATCTGTGGATCTGAATGTTAAAGAAAACAGTAAAATCATCAGGAGACAGATAGGAGGCACTCAGAATATACGGTCACCTGGAAAAATTGGCTTGAGGAATAAGTCCTTCAGCATCAAGGACAAAATTTCAGAATGGGAAGGGAAAAAGGAAACACAATCTGCTCCTCGCAGAGAGGAGGAGCAGGGAGTTAAAGAGGAGCACAAGATGCCCTGTGTTACTGAGAAGATGAGTGGGGAAGCACTGGTGACTCGGAAAGTGGAGACCAAACGACTTATGAACTGGGAACTGGAGTGCAAAGGGGCAGGCAAGGAGAATGAGCGGAAAGCAGGAACTCCGAAAGGCACAGGGCAGGCAGCAGAGCGAAAGGGGGAAACGCAGAAGGATGAGGAAGTGGAGTCCAGCCCTGGAAAATGCAAGGAAGTGAAAGGTGGGAAGTGGGAGGTCCAAAAGGAGAATCTTTCAGTGCTTAGTCAGGTCAAGAAGCTAGAGCAGGCTTTGAAGGACGGCTCAGCAGAGCTGCAACCGCAGTTGCCTGGTACTTACTACTCCCCACAGTGCTTGCAAGAGAAGGCAACACAAGGACACACTGCTCCCGAGGGCCATGAGAGCATATGTGGGGCTGAGCTCAACAAAAGGCTTCTTGGCTTAGACTCTGAAATCAGTGAGCCAATTTTTGGGACTCTAGAAGAGGTGAGAACTTCTCATGTGAAATCCAAGGACTGCACGGTGGAAAATGTGTACACAGAGCCAGGGGTGCCAGAGAGGAAACCCTTCATCAACCCGCTGCCAAAGCCCCGGCGGACTTTCAAACATGAGGGGGAAGAGGATTGGGTGCCAGCAGTTAGGAATAAAAGAAACTTACCCCCTCTGCCATCTATTCCTCCTCCTCCTCTCCCCTCCTCTCCTCCCCCGTCAGCTGTCAGCAGGAGGCTCTGGAGCGGGAAGCACAAGAACAACGCTGACCACAGGTATTCGGGCTGTGTTTCACAAAGGTGTTGGTCTTGATGGTGGAGTCCAGCCTTCCCATATCTCTGGGAGAGACAGATCTTCCCTGGTCACTCATAATCCCCAGAGCGCCTCGCTGGCTATAACCAGCACTCGGTCATCTCTCTGAGAACGTATGAGTGGCCAGCACAACTTCACAGGATAATTGTGAAGGGATAAGTCATGGCAGATTTGGGCTTTAAGGTCACTGTGTTAAGTGGCTTAACCTTCAAGCCCAAGATTGAGGGGTTTGGGGTTTTGTTTTGTTTTTTTTAGCAGAAAATCTATTTAATTACAAAATTACTACAGCTGGTCTGGAACGGGGTCTGGAATGATAATCTCTAGACTACCGCAGCATTTTCACTGTTCATAGTAAGCCTATTCCTCTAACTGAATCTGATATGTATATATTCTTCTGGAGTGCTTTCTTGCCTTTTCTCCCCTCCCACATGATTGTCACACATTTTTGGGGTAGGGAGCGTAAAATGCACAGCTGTTTCTAATGCCCTCTGCATAAACCGTCACCTAAAAATTCCTAGCTTGGGTGCAGGAAGGAAATTGAAACTTTCCAGGTTTGTTAGTGGAGGACACTTAGTTGTTTTTACCCTTTCTACTATCCTGCATGCGAGTATTGCTTTCCTGTATTGCTCAGAGAGAGCTGATTTTGGGGCCCCCCTATTCCTGCCGAGGGTGGGATCTGTGCTGTAAATGGGACCTCATATGGCCTAAGATTCTGTGCAGTGCTGCAGGATGTGCTGCTTAACACTTGCATCTTCACAGTGTGCTATTGCCATGACAACCCAGATGATCTATGGCATCCCCGAAATGCCTTTATTTGTGTGACTGATAAAAATAACCGATCTCAGTGTTACTTTTTCATGCTTTATATGGGATGAGGCTGTGAAACGTTCTCTTCTCAGTAATTCATATTGCCAACTATGTGGCATGTTGGAGAAGTGAATTAGCCATGATTTGGTTTTAAATGCTGGTTAACTGTATAACTCTCCTCTTTGCTCCTTCTCCCCTCCCATCAATGGTGCAGGAAGTCATATGAGTTTGAAGACTTGCTGCAGTCGTCGTCTGAGAACGGCCGGGTGGATTGGTACGCGCAGACCAAGCTGGCCCTCACACGCACTTTATCTGAGGAGAACGTCTATGAAGACATCCTTGGTAGGAGCTTTGGACAGGACATACTGGGTAGGAGCTTTGGACAGGGGAGGGATTTGACTGCTAACGCTGAGTAACCGAGAAGACTTGTAGTCAACAGGCACTCACTGGAGGTGCTGAATAAAGTATGTTTATTATCCAAATGCAAACCAAGACACATTTTTACACAGATTATTGGCAAGTAATAAGAAAAATGGACGGAATATTTCAAAACTCATCAACTTCAGAGATGAACCTGAGGCATGTGGGAACCAGCTTTTATTTTCTGCTGGCATCTCTCCTCTGTCTTCCTTTTGTCCTGTGGATTAATCCTCACAGCTCTGGTCTGTCCGTTGTGGTAAGGTTGTCACCGCTGAGATAATGTGAACAGTCTGAAAACATAGCCCCAAGGTCCATTCCACAGTTCAGAAATGGGATTGTGTATGGCTCCAGGTACCACTGAAATTAAGAAACTAGGTCCCACAATCTTTGAAATTGAGTTTTATTTCATTCTCTAACTTCAATGGCAGAGCAATGCCATTTTAAAGATTATTTCCTGTAACGCTCTTAATTTATGTAGTATTTTTTAACATTGTGAGTTAGATGGCCTTTTATGGAACATAGAATAGAAGCATCCCTCTTGAAAAAGCCGTAAGAAGTTTTAGTAGCTGTAGGCTGGTGCTGTGTAAAGCTCTTGGCTGAGTTTAGCAGAACAGGAAGAGAATAGCTGCACTGGCTGTTGCCATATAGCTGTAATCCTACAAAGGTGGTCTGTGTTGTTTGGTGTGGGAGGAGCTGCGCTTTCTCAGGAGCAGGCAGGGCATTATTATTTTGATACAAATAAAATCTGATCATACTTGATGAGAAAGATCTCTCAAAGGAATCGTGTTCCTTTGGGACTGATGGCAAATGAGGTGATGCCAGTCTGTCCTTTTTGACATTTTTGAAGCTGTCAGCCTCGTTTGTGGAGCTAGGGATCCCATGTTTGCCTTTTTCATCTCTTTACTTTGGGGGGCCAAAGGAACAGGGAGTGCCTGAGCAGCTGCTGGGTTTTTTTCTGTTGGGGCGTGGTGGGAAGTCTCAGAAACCACTGAGTAAGGGTCACCTCATCAGCTGGAATAACAGGGGTAGCATTACAGAGTGGCTGTATAGGCAAATCCATCCATTCAAACACAAGCACACCCCTGTGTCCCAAGCTTGCAGAGAACTCAAATACCAGGCTGAAATTCCTCTCCCCTCCAGCATTTAGCTGCAAAGATTAAAAGAAAACAAAGTTATGGGTAATTATGAGCTAACGGGGCATGTTTGGTTTTTTGTTTTCTTGCTGCATGTTTAGGCTTTGCCTGGAGTCAGTGATCTTTAATTGGTTCCTGCAGTCCTGGTGGTGTTACGATGGAAGCTTGGGGAAATGGCTAGACAGGGATAACTCAAAAAAAGCCAGTTTTGTTTTTCACAAGACCGCAGGCGAGTATAGTCCACAAAACATAAACAACATGTGAAAACCACTCCAATGGAGGGGGAACCAAGACTTCAGCTGCGGGACACTAGTGCTGACCCACAGATAATCATGTGTGTCCATCAGGGCATGCGAGCACACACATACACCCCATATTCATATGTGTGACTTAGGGAGGGTTCAGCTGTTGGTGGGAGAACTGTTCCCTTTCCCAGTAAGTCATACAGATTCCCTTCATGCACCATCTTTTTACCCATTCGCCATTGCTTACCTGGAATATTGGAAATTGTACTGGGCAGATGGATGACAAGGTTTGTTTGTCAAAAAGAGGGAAATGGTGTTCTTTCTTCTAGACTGAGGCTAATTGGACATGCTGCCGAGCAGTTTGAGGATGGGGAACCCAAGCTTGTTCTTTTTTCTCCAGTCTACCCAGTTATGTGACAGCTGAAGTATATTTTCAGTACTGAAGTGTGCCATTGGAATTAGAAAGTGGAACCACTTTCAGGGACAAGAACATGTTTGCTGACAAAATGTTCTCGCAGGCTTGCTTTGCTGATGTCGCACATGCTTACCTTCTCCTCCTTGGTGAATTCAGAGCACCACTATAGTGCTGGGTATCACCAAGCCACTGTAGAAGACAGTTTTGGAAAAGACTTGGGTTTCTGTCCTTGTCTGAAGACTTTAGCTGCACTCCAGCAGGGCAGGCAGGTGGGAGCACGCCAGTTAAACAGATCCTACAGCCGTTACCGATCCCTGCTCCAGAGGCCTGCAGCATTACTGACTTCCAGTCTTTGCTCTCAGCCAAGCATTACATGACAATAAGAGAAAGGCAGTTGCTTCGCGTCCCAGCTGTCCACTGGGATGGCATGAAATGATGGCAATGAGGAGAGAAATCTCATAACAAATTGCCTGCCCATGCAGATGCTTGGGCTAAGCCTTTGTCATTGGTTTCTTAGATGCTTGGATGGAGATGTCACAACCTGCTTTTTCAGAGTTGTGTGTTCTTTTTGAACACACCTATGTTTGCATTTCCCAGCACTGCTGAAGAGCAGGATGTAAGAAGTTCATTATATGTAATTTTCGGTGTTTAAAACTTGGAGTAGTTGTGTGCCTCATCTCCAGAATCAGTGGAAAGAAAGGGACACCTCTGTGTGGTCATTCAAGCCTTGTGTTTTTGAGGGGATCCTAGGTAAGAATGAGCTGAATGTTACTTCAGAGGTGTCCCTCCCTGCCGCCCACCTCCAGAGAGAGAGCATCCTGACTTTGGACAGCCTGGGTTAGGTGAGGTGAATCCTTCCCTCTTTCTAAAGTGGTGCATGTGAGATTGAGGCATCCATGATTGGTAGATGTGTTTGAAAACCTGTGTTGTATGACAGACATCCATGTTCAGAGAGTGGATTAATCTTTCTGCAGAGTCAGCCCAAGACCAGTGCATTGCTTCAGCCCCAATTAAATGATGACCAGAGGCCCCCCTAAACGTGGGGTTTAAACAGAGGAGAGAGGACCCTTATGTTAGCCTTCAGCTCACAGTTTCATTTGGACAATTCTAAGCAGAAGACTGGAAAGAAGGAAATATAATTATGGACCAATGTGCATGAGAGCCTCACAGCTCCTCTGAAGACAGGGAAATGAACTTGAGGACTTGCTGGGTCTTTTCCATCTGTAGTATCTGTAATACATTCCTATGGCTGCATACATCAGTGTCAGGGTTTGGACACTGTCCAGCGAGCAGCTGGACTTCTAGGGCTATGGAGAGAATGAAGCAATTGCAGGAATGCTTGAGAACAGGTCTTTATGTCTGATGTGGGAGGTGGGAGAAGGCCAGCAGATCCCCAAACAGATTTTTATGGCAAACCTCAAGGATTTTCTGCACTTACAATCTCTTGCTTGTGGCTTTTTGCTGCAGATCCACCGTCGAAGGAAAACCCTTATGAAGACATTGAGACCAACAGCCGCTGTTTGGGGAAGAAATGTGTCCTGACCTTCCCAGCATCCCCCACCTCTTCTGTACCTGGGACTCCCACTAAGGTACTTTGATTCTAGCGGCCACCTCTCCTGCTCCAGAAAGTTTTTGGGTGAAATCCAGGTTCTGTGTGGAGAAAGTGGAATTTTGCCGATTTGACTTTCATCATGTCGGATTTTTTTCCTTTTTGTCTTTTACCACTGGTCAGAGTACAGTGTGATAAGAGGGTATTTATTGCCCTTTAACAAAGTGAAAAACAGCATTCCCTTATACAAATGGTTTGTTGGCTTTCACTGTTTTTCACACCCGGGCTACCTTCCCCTGGTGGGGGGGAAGGCCTTTGCTAATATAATGCAAGAAAACTCTTCGTGCCCTCAAGGAGGGCATTTAAGTGCTTGGGTAATCAAGCCCTGCAGTCATCTTGGCTCAGTGTCAGTGGGCAGTACACAGTCTGCCTGTGCTGATGCCAAGATGCCTCTGCAGCCCCCTCCCTTAGGATGCCTCTTTTGCTCTCTCCTTGATGAGACTGGTTGCTGGTAACTAATGCAATGCCAGTCCCCTGGTTAGGGGGCCGATACTAAAAGGATGTCCCCACCAGCAGCACAGCTCACAGCCGGGTGCCGTTCTCCTCCTTGGCAGTGAAACCAAAAGAAGAGGTAAAACACTGGTCTGCACCTCTTGCTCAGAGCTCAGGGCTTACCAAGGCCAGCCCTGCTCTCAGCCTCCCGAGCTGTTTTGGTTGGTTCCTGGTGTCTCTTTAGATAGCCCAAGGCTGGAACAGCAGGGGCAATGTGACAGCAGAAGTCATCTTGGCAACAACTGGGTTCAGAGCAGATAGCAGGGATCTAAATGCGGCTTTCCTGACCAAAGGGTTTTCCCATGCTCTCCAAGTTGCAGCTATTATTAGAGCTGTTACCCAGCATTTTCAGAAGTTTGACGTGCAGCGTTTCTTGACATGTTGCTCTTTTCCAACCAGCTTAATTAGCAACTGAGGTTTCTTTGGATAATTCAACACTTAGAAGTGAAAATTGTTCTGTGGTTCTCAATCCATTCTCCGTGTTGCTAGTTAGGTCTAGAGCAGCAAGGGTCTATGTATGAGTGTTGGGATGAAGTTGATTTCCCTCAGAGAGCTTTGCAATCACCTGTGCAGCCCGATTTCCCACCTATGCTATCAAAAGGGGGCTGCAGTGTTACACAGGAATGCCTTTTGCCATAGATATGGTTCCCAGCAGGAGACACTTAGTAAAGAGCTGAATAGGAGTAATTATGTTACACTACAGTGCTTTGACATCTAAAAGCCGTGATCTGCATCAGTCAGAAAAGAAGTGCTGCAGCTCTCTTGGCAACTAACCAGTTTTCAACTGCAGTGTGAATCACACTGGCAAGCCCGCCCAGGCTAGAGACTGATGGGGAATGGGTCTGGACAGACTTTCAGTAGTAGCTTATATCACTAGTGCAGGATGAGATTCTTCAGTGCGAAGGCTCCTCCCAGACTTATTTTAACGTGTGACTTCTCTGTGGGTGGCAGGCGTTTTTGTGAGTTGAGCATCTTCTGCCAAACCATCCAGAGACACCTGAGCTAACCTGAATGAATGAATTGGTCTGGCTAATAACTCTGCTGAGTGTGTCTGTTGATGGAGGCAGACCATTATGCTGCCTCAGCTACGGTGCTGCTGTAACTTGTTCAGAATTAGCTTGGATACTTCTCCCCCACACCGCTTAGTGCCACGTAGATACATCCTCTCTGGGAGTGCAGATGCAGTGCCCACAAAAGGTGCGACTTAACCTTATCATAACTGCTGGGAAATTCTGTCAGAGAAGACAAAAAGAGTTCTTATTGAGCATCTTCCTGGTGATAAGTGGTTTGCCTTTTGTGGTGGGTTGACCCTGGCTGGATGCCAGATGCCCACCAAAGCTGCTCTATCACTCCTCCTCCTCAACTGGACAGGGGAGAGAAAATATAACGAAAAGCTTGTGGGTCGAGATAAGGACAGGGAAAGATCATTCACCAATTACTGTCACGGGCAAAACCAGACTCGACTTGGGGAAATTAATTTATTGCCAATCAAATCAGAGTAGGATAATGAGAAATAAAAACTAAATCTTAAAAAACACCTTCCCCCCACCTCTCCCTTCTTCCCGGGCTTAACTTTACTCCCAATTTTCTCTACCTCCTCCCCTCCAGCAGTGCAGGGGGATGGGGAATGGGGGTTGCGGTGAGTTCATCACACGTTGTTTCTGCCGCTCCTTCCTCCTCAGGGGGAGGACTCCTCACACTCTTCCCCTGCTCCAGCGTGGGGTCCCTCCCACAGGAGACAGTCCTCCATGAGCTTCTCCAACATGAGTCCTTCCCACGGGCTACAGTTCTTCATGAACTGCTCCAGCGTGGATCCCTTCCACAGGGTCACAAGTCCTGCCAGCCAACCTGCTCCAGTGTGGGCTCCTCTCTCCACGGGTCCACAGGTCCTGCCAGGAGCGTGCTCCAGCATGGGCTTCCCACGGGGTCACAGCCTCCTTCGGGCACATCCACCTGCTCCAGCATGGGGTCCTCCACAGGCTGCAGGTGGATATCTGCTCCACTGTGGACGTCCATGGGCTGCAGGGGGACAGCCTGCCTCACCATGGTCTTCTCCAGGGACTGCACGGGAATCTCTGCTCTGGCCCCTGGAGCACCTCCTCTCCCTCCTTCTTCACTGACCTGGGTATCTGCATAGTTGTTTCTCTCACATATTCTCACTCCTCTCTCTGGCTGCAGTTGCTGTTGCGCAGCAACTTTTTCCCCTTCTTAAATATGTTACCACAGAGGCGCCACCACCGTCGCTGATGGGCTCGGCCTTGGCCAGCGGCGGGTCCGACTTGGAGCCAGCTGGCATTGGCGCTATCGGACATAGGGGAAGCTTCTAGCAGCTTCTGACAGAAGCCACCCCTGCTACCAAAACCTTGCCACGCAAACCCAAAACACCTTTCTTTATCTGGAGCTGAGCTTTCTGCTTCTCTGATGCTGTTTTTGGTCAGGGATTTTAAGAACTTTACGCTAGTACTTAAATATCTACTGTTGTGCTCCTGCTGAACTTGCTAATGAGCTTAGGAGGAAACTAGTCTCCATAATTGTCTATCACAGCATTTCTTGTACCCTCCTCTGAAATGTTTAATTCTGGTTACTGTTGAAGACAACCATACTGACACTGCTTTTTGTCTGGTCTCACTGCTTCTCTGTTCCTCCTGACTAGCTGCTCCTTATCCCAAATGCTTGTGGTTGGCTGGTTGGTTAGTCTTGTCCTGTTTACAGTCCCAGCCTCTAGATTACACAAGTCCTGGGAGATTTTTTTTCACACTGGAGCAAGGCTTCTTGGCCAACCCCTGAGATTGCATTCTGGTCTGGAATGAATATGGGATGGTTAAATTGCTGGTCAAGATAGTCCTGGTCTAGCCTGGCAGCTGGGCGAGTTCCTTGTGTGTGCAGAAATCTGTGAGCGTTCTCAGAATTTGGGCTGTTTTGCCAGTGCTGTGGCTAGCCCACTGGATTTACCGCCATGACAGTGTTAGCAATGAAGCAAAGGTGCGTAAGGTGCTGTGTTCATTCATTCCTTCTCCTCCATTTCCAGTTGCTCTCCAAGCCCATTTTTTTCCGACAAAACTCAGAGCGGCGGAGTTTCAAACTGCCAGACATACGGAAACTGAGCCGTGATGGGACTGGGTCACCATCCAAAATCAGCCCTCCCTCAACCCCCAGCAGTCCAGATGACACCTTCTTCTCCTTGGGAGACCCTCAGAATGGCAAGAGGAGAAGGAAGATTCCCAAGGTAAATCTAGGGCTTTCTCTTTTTTGCTTGGCTTCTTTGAGGCAGGAATGTGAGTATGAGACAATGTTTTCTTTAGTTTCCAATGTGGCATCCCTGCAATACAGCTGTTGTCGTGGCAGTTGACTTGACTTGTGTTTAACCCCCTTTCTGCCTGAAGGAGAACGCTCACAAATATCTCTGTGAGTTTTGAAGAAGTTATTTTTCCGTCTGAGATACCATGATTGTCAAGAGAGATGAAATAAGAAGGAAAAACAAGCATTTTAATTTTTGGATAAAAATTGAAGTTTGTCAGAGGGGAAAAAAGCAATTAATATTTTTGCAAAAAACGTACCCCATCGTATTTCCTTCTTTGCTTGATGGATAGGACAGTCAGAAATTGTGTGTTGTGTTGGTGTTCCCTCCTGGCAATCTGTTGTTCTTTGCTAGGTCTGATTCATGCATTGGCTGTTTCTAATTCAAGGTAGGGTGTGATTGTAGGTGAACAATGAAAATGCTGACGTTTGAGTGACAAAAGGAGTTGTCTGTAGTCATAAGCATTTTCTGGAGCAACGTTTCGTACTTCATATTTGGATACAGCATGACTCCGTTTCAATTTTATTTTCTTTCAGATCTAGCAGGAAGTGTGTTCAGTCCAAATGAGGTTTGGCAGCAGTCTATCTATTGAATGTTTCAAAAACACAGTTATAAAACCACAGTTGCTTATCCCACTCTTTGCAGGACAAGCAGAGGCTACCAGGGACTGTCTGTGGTGATTTTTTTTCTGAACCCACAGTTTTCATTTGGGGAAAAAGGGATGTGTTTGTGTATCTTTGTTTCCTGGTTGCCAGATCTGTGTTCATGTTTGCATATCTGATTTTTGAATGCCGTCTCTGTATACCTCAGCTCTTCAGGAATGAGCCAAGGACTACGAATGTCCAGGGTTTTCTTTCCCAGTATGCCTACACATCTGTGCATGTGCTTGAGCTCTATCAGTGTGTTCACACATACTTTTATGTCAACTGAAGGGAAGATTACAAGTATATATTTACCAGTCAGTGCCACTGAGCAGTCTTGCAGAGCAAGCTCAGAACTGAGTTTTACTGTGTCAGTGGCAAGATCAACCTGAGACTTAAGCTGGGCGGCTGGGTGGAGGCTGCACTTCACATCAGAGCATCCTGCCTCTCACTGAAATATTTGGATTCAGAGTTCCCTGACCAAGTGTGTCGTGGGCCTGTCTTACCTTGAGCTCTCAGGATATGTGTGCAGGGATCCCAGACTGTCTGGAATAAATCTGGATGCTGTGGCCATGTCCTGCTGCTCCTGCCTGGGACCTTGACAAGGAGGCAGCTCTGCTCAAGGAGGCTTGGGGAAGCCTAGCATGGTCCTTCTGCAACTCCGCCTCCCTTCAGGGATGGACAGGGAGACCAGAGGCACTGAATGAGCCACTAAGCCCAGCTATGCCCAGCACTGAAATGTCCTCTTTCCTGGTCAGCTGGGAGACCAGGGATTAGAGGACTTGCAAAGCAAACCACTAGGATAAAGTATTTCAGCATCATTGGCTCCCACCCATCTCAATTTCTTCAGCATTCCTTGTATGATATGTTTCCCCCATGCCTGGTAGTGAAGGCTTTTCCAGCACATCCCACGACAGATGTTAAAGGCATAAAGACATTAAAGTTTGCTGTCGTCCTCCAGCCAGTTTTCTGCTTTCAAACCTGCAGACCAGGGCAGGTTCCCAAGAGATGCTCTGGTGCTCCCTGGAGCGTGGACCATGGTTTGGAGAGGCCCAGATGAGCACCATCAAGCTCGTACGGCCACGCGGTGTGGAAGTGCATTAAGGCCTGGCCTTTCATCAGGGCTTGTTACCTTGGGCTCCTGCAATGCCAGCATGACTGTACTGCTTCTGTACCAGAGTGAGTGTGGCAGTTGGCAATGCAGGTGCAGATTGCTGTGCAAGGTAGATGCTGGTAATTGTCAGTTCTGGGCCATCAAGTGAAGAGTTTCAATATGGCCAGGGTTGGGAAACAGAGCACTTTGCATGAAATCCTAACTTACTTTCTTGCCTGGGGAGGAAAATAACCTTGTTTGTTTGTTTGTTTGCTGAGCAGCTTGTGTTGAAAATCAATGCCATTTATGAGGCACGAAGAGGAAAGAAACGTGTCAAGAGACTATCGCAGTCTACAGAGAGCAATTCAGGGAAAGGTAAAGGAACTTTGAATCATCATACATCTAAGACTTTTTGAGGACTTGTCTTAGAGTTTAGGCTGGCTTAGTGATTTATGTGACGTTTTCTAGTGCTTCTTCCAGTCCAGGGGGAGATTGAGTTGGGGCTTCCACCCTTTTGTTTTGGGAAGATAAAGGCTGTTTCTCTGCCCAAAAGACTTTCATTAAAACGGAACTTTTTTTGTTTTTCTTGCTTCATTTTCATTCCATGGCTTTACATGATAACCTTATAGGTCACGCCAAAAATGTCCCCCCTTTTTGATGTTTATTTCTGGAACATGCTGGAAACTTTGGAGAGGAATGTTCTGTCCAAAGAGACTGATTTGTTGAGATCAAAATATTTTGTGGGAATGTGTCACTTTAGTGAACTGTCTAATGGAAGATAGTAGATTTTGAAACAGTACTGGTTCCTTCAGCATCCCAATAAACAAATAGCCTCAGTTGGGAATCAGTGTTTCTAGACTTGACTGTAGAACCATCTCCGTCATAGCAAGATTGAGACTTTCAGCCTCCCGCTGTCAATTAACAACTTGCCAGAAGTGTTCAGGTACTTCAGAGCAATTACTTTTAAACATCTCATCTCTAAAACTTAAAATTACGTCTTTCCAACACAGTATTTTTTTCTGAAACACCCTAATTTCTAGTGAAAGGTGACCACCAGCTCTATTTGTTTCCCACAATTACTTGTTACTGTCTATCCTGTTTTATATAGGATATACACCCTCAGGGTGGATGCATGTGCTTCTATGAACCTTCAGGGGAAGCATCCCAGACTTGTCTCTACATCTTTTTTTACACCCCTCTCTGAAGCATCTAAGGCATGATTGACAGAAACAGGCTGTTGGACCATATAGACCTTGAGTCTGATTCAGTCTGACAATTGGGTTTTTTTGTTTGTTTGCTTGTTTTTATCCCTTGTCCTGCAAACTACTGCATATTAATCAGTATTTTGCCTTGGTGTTGTGCTCTTACAGACTTGGATAAAATACTGCTCTGGCGTTTTATTCTTTGTGCAACTCTTTTGGCTGTGCAAAATTGATTTTGTTGTTTGGTTTTTTTATTATTCCCTGAATGAATGGGAAGATACCAAGGTTGATAAGCTAAATGTCTGTGGGTATGTGCACCCTTGAAAAGAACAGGGCCCTTGGGATCTGTACTGTCTTCCCCCTGAAGTTGCCAGGCCTGGCTTTCTCATGCCAGTGATAAGAAATTGCACAGTTATAAATAGGCTTTCCTTAACTCATCTTCCCCTTTCTTTTTTCCTAGTTACAGATGAAAACAGTGAATCAGACAGTGATACTGAAGAGAAGCTGAAAGGTAAGGCAAATGTATGAAGGGAGCAACTGGCTCCTGGTAAACTCTGCTCTGAGATCTTGGGTCAAGATCTCTCCTCTGTGTTCTGCTTCTGGAGAAGGAGCTTGTTTCCACTCAGAACACAGTGAGAAAACAAAGATCTCAATACTGCAGGAGAAAATCCATGGGCAGAGGACTATAGAAGTCCAAAACAAACATCTGTTCCAATTCCCATCAAAGCTCTTTGCACTGACTTTCCTAGGAGATGGCTTGGACACTGTGGAAATACAGTGAGGTTTTTCTACGTACACAGTCACAAATGTGTGACCAGGCTGACAGAAGCAGTATTGCATGGGACAGGGTGTTCAGAAACCCCACTACACGTTGACTAAGGGAGAAGAACCACCAGCCAGACTGGCTAGCTAGGAAAACAGAATTGCACTATATGATTTATTGCTAGTTAAACTCTTCTGCATTGGCTGAGTTGGGATAAAGCGCTGCATTGCTTGCTTCGCTCCGGTAGAGCTATATGGTATACTGGTCTCCGTAATACTCTTCTGAAACCTTCTTGTACTGGTAATTAGCCCTGTGACATGCTGGTGGCATTACAATCTTTTGGGAATTTATATGGCAAATTCAAAGTCCTGGAAGAGTTAGAATGCAAGATGGAAACTCCCTCAGATTCCGAAGTTTCCTGACTCACATGCACACCTGATCTGGGTAGCAGGTCAGTTCCCAAGCTGAAAAGACAGGCATAAGCAGCAGTTCCCACTCTGTGTCAACCACAGTGCGTTGTGCTTAGGAGTGTTCGTCCTCTTTCAGGTTTTTAGAACAGAAACCTCAGACTGAGTTCCCTCTTGTGAGCACAGCTTCCCACACAAGAACTACTGTATGCTCTTGCTCTCCTCTGCATTGGGAAATCTTTTATCTGTACTGCTGTGTTAGCAAGATCAAGCTGAAAATTGCTGCCACTGCCTACCTTTTCACAGGTTCTCAGGCTAGACTGGAGACAGGGAGAGAGGGTTTGCCCCCAGATTGCACAGAAATTACATTCACAACTGTCTTGAAACATGATGTTGTGAAATATAGTCCATGTTCAGATGTAGCTGAGAAAGACAGTGCAGATGTGGCCAGGACGATTCAAACTCTTGTCTGTTACTGGTTGCCATGGTGAATCATGTGCATCACCCTGGGTTTCTCTGTAACGTCTGTATAACTGCAGCTAGGAACTGCCTATAGAGGGGATGATGGAGATCGTGTGAAGTCACCTCAAATCCAACAGCATGGACTCTGAACAATATCCAGATCCATACCTGGATCTGAGTGACTGTGCAAGTCTACATAACTGTGAACAGGAGCTCTGGCACTTGCTGTTTGCTCTAGCTACACCTATATTTTGCTTTATGCCTTGTTGAACTGTCAACTTTCCTATTTTTAAATAGGAAAGTGAGATGATTTAGCAAGTCTCTTATCTGGGACTTTCGATTTTGTATGTTTTACTTAACAGACCAAACACACCAGCCAGTTACCTCTGCTTAGCAAGTCACTGTACGTCATCCAAGACAAAGTAAATCATCAGACAGCAGTCATCAGACTGCATGTCAGAGCCATAAGTGCTGACCCTTGGGAAGGAAAAATGTTCAAAGGCAAACTCTGCCATGATGACAGCAGTACAATCCTGGTATCTTTAGCAGGTTGCACAGAATATAAACAATGCAGAGCTTGAACGAGCTTTTCAGAAGTGCTCAGCATTGCTGTGACACTGCTCCTTTTGAAGTCCCTGGTAAAACAGAAACCACTTCTGAAAACTTTTGAAGAATTACAGCCTTAGAGCAAATAGCATAATAGGTGATGAGAGAAAGGAGTCTAAGCCATCTTTCCAGGGCTTTAACTGCCCAGGGATTGTTACGCTCACTGAGTTAAGAGGCACCTCAAGATTGCTTTAAATTATATTGTCTGGAATAGTCCATGAGTGGCACAACTTTACCAGAAAAAAGGTGGGTCTGTCCTGAAGTATATACCATCTCTCAGGAAGCCCTGTCTCCCAAGCAGACATCTTATGTATTTGGAGTTCCCGTAGTATCCCCGTGGTTGTTGTTTCTGTCAAAACGTTGCATTGCCACCCGCATTCATAAAAAGCACAGTTGCGAGAATGTGCTGTAGTCTCTGCTTGTAGTTAATTCTTTCTTTCTTTTGTAGTAGGGGTAAGGGAGACATCATGCAGATTTAATTTGGGATGCGACTGTAAAACAAAGCAGGGGGGTGGTCTTAGGGAATCTCATCTGGTCTCTTCTCAGCAGGCAGCTTTTCATTACTTTCCATGCTGGAATGTTTATTGTCCCGCAGCTCATGTGTGTTGCAGTTACAGCTTGCTTGGCAGTTTTTCTTGTTTTCCCATTGTCTTGGGTGAACTTGTAGAAACATGGTCCTAAGAGATTAGTTTTAGGCACAGGAAGGACTGGCATGAGGCAGCCTTTTTCATTTGCACCTCTTTTCACATTTTTTGTTGTTGGCCTACAGCCCAGCCTGTGTTACTGAAGCTGGGAGTCCCCAGCATTACTCAGCCAGTGGAGCCCTAGCCTGACCCAAGTGCTGGTCTTGTAAAACCATGGGGATCGCTACCCACAGCCTCCTCTGAACAAAGATGATCAATCACCTAACTGTGCTGGCTTTGAAAGATGCAAAACGAATGCTAGGATGAATGCCCAGACATTATCTGTTACACCGTGTCCCATATGGATCTCAGTTTGGGTTGTCTTCAGCTGTAAAAGCTATCCATGAAATCCTTCTGCTGCCAAAGCTCTTCAGGGTGATGGCACTCAAAAGATTACGTCCTGTCTCTGTTGATATTTATAGTGCAGCTTCCAAATGGTTCCCACCTCTTGCTCAGCCACTGACAAACTAAATGCAGCGGGGTGGTTTCGAGTTTATCCATAAGTCTCTGAAAAGCACTGTTGGTGCTCTGTGCAAAGAGCTAGACAAAGTCACAATCTCTAATCTTTTTCTTCGTAGCTCACAGCCAGCGCCTGGTGCATGTGAAATCTCGCCTGAAGCAAACCCCGCGGTACCAAACCTTGGAACGGGACTTGATTGAATATCAAGAGAGGCAGCTGTTTGAGTACTTCGTCGTGGTGTCACTGCACAAGAAGCAGGCTGGAGCTGCCTATGTCCCTGAGGTTACCCAGCAGTTTCCGTTGAAGGTGCGGTGCCTGTTGGGAAGGTCTGGCTGACATGTCTCAGATTGCGTGGTGCACTTGCACAGCTGAGAAGACACAGCTTCTCTGTTGACCGCACGTTATATCAGTAACCCCTCTGCTGTGTCAGTGTTCAGCGAGACTGAAGATACAGGGGCTGCAGTCACGCCCCGAGAATTGTCATGGTATTCCTCACTGTTGAAAGAGCAGCTGATTTAGATCTTTTGCTGCCCTTGGCTATGACTTTTATGTAGCTATTCCCTTTCTCCCCCTTTTCTCTTTAAAGAAAACCGACGCTTGGGACACCTGTTCTTAAAGGGAAGGCACAGCTTTCACCAATAGTCTAGCTCAAAACAGGGAATGAGGAATGGGAGAAACACAGAGCCAGTGTGACAGTGTGTTTGTAAATGGGATGTAACAAGAGCTCCCCTCAGAATTCAGTTCTCTCGCCCCTTGCTGGAGGATGTGTCCCAGATTGGGGGCACAATATAGCAGGGGCAGGTGCTGCAGATGCAGGGCTTGGTGGAATTGGGAGCACAGAGTTACTCTGAGATACCTAAAGATTAGGTGAGCCAGAATCACAGAAATTTTAATATCTTCCAGGCAGAAGCTTAGCCTCTGTCATCACCTCTTCATTTGTCACAGGAAAAATATTTGAAGTCATTCCATCCCCACATGACTAATTGGAAACATTCCTTCTCTCTGTTCTGCTAGCTCGAGCGCTCGTTCAAATTCATGCGCGAGGCAGAAGATCAGTTGAAAGCTATTCCCCAGTTTTGCTTCCCTGATGCAAAGGACTGGGCCCCCATCCATCAGTTTGCCAGGTAAGTACTGTACTTTGTATCCTGATTCATGAGAAACAGATTTATATATGAAGCTAATTAAATATGAGAGCTGTTACGGTAGAAAATTGGGCAGAGCCCTGAGCGGGCTGTATTGGAAATGCAAAAAGATTGTGGGTTTATTGGGTTTGTATGTCAGACACTTTTAATGTGGGTGATGGGTATCTTGTCATTCTGGTTTCTCTTTCTGCAGTGAGACGTTCTCATTTGTCCTGACGGGGGAAGATGGAAGCAGGCGATTTGGATACTGTAGGAGGCTGCTGGTAATTATCCCTGGTTTTTTTCTTTTCCTAGAGATGCAGCCTTCTGTGGGGTTGGTGTTACTGGCACCCGTTCTGGAAAGTGGAAAGCTGCTGCTCTTCTCTTTCAGTGTGGAAAGAGAGAGCAGCAGCAGAGCAGCTTTGCTCTCTGCTGCTCTGCTCAGTGCCAAAGTCCCTCTCTGAGCACCATCCTCCACTCCAGGCATAGCTCTTTTACCTTTTCCTTACACCAGTGCTTAACGTTATGACCACGGACTGTTGTTTCACCACTAAGCTGAAGATAGGGTTTGTCTCCCATAGGTTTAGATAGCTACTAAACAGTTGTCTAAACCTATACTAGTCCTGTAGGCTGAGTTGTCTCTGTAGAGCAGTATGCCCTGCCTTAGTCATTTGACTTAGGAAGGTTGGGATCATACTGTGGATGTGCCCATTTCTCCCCACTGTTTCTAGCGTACCAGGGTTTGAGCCAGACTTGAGGTATTGTCATCATGCTGTCAAATAGTCTGCCAGTTTCTGAGCCAGCCAGCAAGCTGCAGAACTAAGAGACCGGTCACTCTGTCTCTGCAGTAGTTAAAACTTTGACATTTTCTTGGTGTTTTTTGTGTGTGTATTTGCGTTTGTCTTGAAAGCCCAGTGGGAAAGGGAAGCGCCTCCCAGAAGTTTACTGCATTGTGAGTCGCCTTGGATGCTTCAATCTCTTCTCTAAGGTGAGGGGGGAGAGAGAGGGAATTTGTGCTGTAAGTCAAGAGGGACCTCAGAGAGAAGTCAACATCAGAAGAATGGGGATCAGGGAAGCTGATGGCTGAAGAAAGGGCCTGAAATGGTGTTGGCAAGGCAACTGCATGCTAATTCCAGAACCTAGCAAAAACACAGTTAAAAGGAAAACTAGATTGTCAGCTGTTGCCTTGTTCCTTCAGCAGAACTACCAGAACACAAGCACTGAGAGATTAAAAGGTGGAGTCCTGACTCCGAGGGTGGTGGGGAGTTTGCAAATTGTAAGCTTTCCATTGACCTCACTGGAGCTGGGTTTCTCTTGCTGAAGGAAATTAAGGGTCTTCAATTGCACCTTTTACCTTCTTCCTTATGATTCAAGGCTCCGTGTTGATGCTGGGTTAAGGAGAGAACGTAGATGCTGGTGCACTTTATTCCTGGTGTTACCTCCCTCCTCCCGATTTACACGTTTTTGTGTCTTCATGCTTTTATTTCAGATCTTGGATGAGGTTGAGAAGAGACGAGGCATTTCCCCTGCCTTGGTGCAGCCTCTCATGAGGAGTGTTATGGAGGCACCTTTCCCAGCTTTGGGCCGGACAATTACAGTCAAGAACTTCTTGCCAGGCTCAGGAACAGAGGTAAAGACACAAGCGTAAAGAGAGGGAGACTTAGGCCAGCAAATGGTGCAGGACTGGTGACTGGAAGTTGGGACTGTGACATAGCACTGGGGATCTTCAAGGACAGATTGTCTGGCAACTGTGTGGGGAAGCTAGGGAGTAAAATAGGGGACTGGAGGGAATGGCATGGAGATTCAGTGACCTCAGAATCAAAAGGGAAGTCATATGGTAAAAATGAATGTAAGGACACAGCCATGCTAATATGGCAAAATGAAACAGGGCATTGGCCTTGAGGCCAAGTGGCACAGACTGGCGGGCCCCATGCTGCACAGCACATGACCTTGGATCTGCTTGAGGCCCCCCACCCTTAACTTCCTGACGACAGGATTCATAGCATGTGCTCCAGCATCCTTAATACAGAACCACCGTTCGTGTGGGACAGGGCACGGGGTTCTGGTCAAAAAATATCTGAAACCACACAAGGGCAATGTTGCAGCCTTTCAGAATGGCATTTTCACAGCATGGAGGTGAGGGTACATGTTGCATCTCCCACAGTATGGTGTGAGGACAGTGGGAGGGTTTTAAGGGTGCAGAGCTTTTGGGGGTAGCATTGAAGGACTGTGGGAGGGTGGAGGGAGACAAATTGAATGTAGTCTTGTTGGGCATGGTATGCCTTGAACGTGAGAGAGAGGAAAGTGAGCGAGTTGATAGAGGTTGTGTCTGAGGGCTTTCAGCATAGCACTACATGATGACATTCTCCTCAACCAAACTGAAAACAGTCCAAACTATATGAAATTACTGCAGAGTACATGCACAGCTGGTTAAAAATCTGCACTCGAGGAGTAGAGTCCCAATGGTGTGCTGTCAGGCTGTGAGAATGTTTTGGCTGTTTTGTTTCTAAGATCCTTAATGTTCATGAATTACCTGGTTGATGGCATAAACCCTACATTTACACAATGGGTAGGTGACAGCATTGGGATGGGTTGCAGCACTTTGGAGAGTAAGGGATTAAAATTCAAAATGACCTTGCTAAATTGAAGGTTTGGTCTGAAATTCAACATGGACAAGAGCAAAATGCTGGGAAGAAGAAATGAGTAGTCTAATACCACATGGAAATAACTGAGTGAGCAACAGTACTTCAGAAAAGTGGTGGTATACTGGGCCATAAAGTGAGCAGAAGAAACAGTATGGTATTATTCAGACAAACTCCTGCATTGTGAAAGAAAGTGAAGAGATGAATAATAAATAAAAGCAAGTTTTCTGCTTTCCAGCATTGGTGGAAATTTATTTAGAGTATAATTTTCCAAAAAATGCAAACACTAGGAGAAAGCCCCAGAAGAGTAGTTCCACTTACTAAATGATTTAGAAAATACAGGCAAAGCTTGAGAAAATTGTTTGCTTAATATACAAAACAAAGGAGGACATGTGATAATAACCTTCCAATATACGAGAAGTTTCCTACAGAGAGGAAGGTGACCAGTCATTCTGACTGTATACTGAGAGTAAGACAACAAGTTGAAGTAATTTGCCACTGACACGTTTCAGCTGCAGGCTTGGTGTTGGTAAGGGTAGTTCAGAACTAGAGTAATTTTCTTGAGGGATTTATGTAGTGTGTGGTGTTGGAGGCTTTCAAGAACAATTTAGATAAGCATCTGTCTAAGATAAGGAGTATGAAGTGCTAAGGTGCTGTGACAGGAATTATTTAAGTAGGTATGAACAAAGAAGAATGCCCACAGGCTGCTCTTTTCTGTAACTGATAAAAGAAAATTTATAGTCAGTAGGTTAGGCATCCAGATTCTTGCAGTAAAAAAAAAATCAATAAATCGTAACTGTAAAAATAAGAGTGCAAATTTGAAAGGCTCCATGCCATTCTGCTGCTTGAATGCCAGAAAGCCTGGAAACCACTCCTAGCTGGACACAAACTAGTTTTCCTCCTTATGAAGAGCTCCCTGTCCTCAGTCCAGTGGGGAGAACTTGTGGTTGGTCTCATGCTGTGCCCATTGGAGTGAACTCTGGATTGTCTTCAGCTCCATCTGGAAGAAGGATTTGTGGGAGGTAACACAAGGAAAGACTGTCAGAGGGCTTAATGCTGTGCCGTGTTCACCAGCACAGTCGGTAATGCTTGTTAGCTGTCCATGCTTGCCACAGTGTGAGTGGACAGCGAGAGCTGACCTGTGGTCTTTTTCTCTCCAACAGGTCATTGAGCTGCGGCGGCCTCTTGACTCCAGGCTTGAGCATGTTGATTTCGAGTCCTTGTTCACGTCCCTCAGCGTGCGGCACCTGAGCAGAGTCTTTGCCTCCCTGCTTCTGGAAAGGAGGGTGATCTTTATCGCAGACAAGCTCAGGTACCCTCTTGCATTTCCTTAAACAAAATGCTGCCAAGGAAGGAAGGCTGAGAAGACTGCAATGACTGATCTCTCTGCCTTGTTCTTGTTTTTCTTCTCTGCTCTTTTCCAACTTCCTATCTGATGTGAGTAGGGCTGTACTTCCCAGGAGTGGGGAACTCAGGCCGTGCACCGAAATTTCACTTTGCAGCTTGCAAAAAGCATGCTGCATCTCGTCCCCAAGGAGAACCAAATTCCCTTTCCTCCAGATGGTTTTAGAGCAGAGGCCTGGTGCTAAGGAAATGAAACCGTTCCTTTTGCTCCAGGATACTGCAGTGTTCCCCACTGAGCTGTGCTGGAGTTTCCAAAGATCAAGCCTCGGGCAGAAATCACTGTCCCTTCTGGGTTGTTCCCTGATGTCACAAAATCTTCTTAAATCTTCAGCTTGTATTTTAATATTGGTTCCTAAAGACTTTTTTCTTGTGAGAGATGAAAGTAAAGGATGCAGTGAGAGGGAATGAGAGGACTTCCCTCTTCTATTTTGAATCTGCTGAATTTGTGGGTTTGGGTTTTTTTTTTAATTTTTTTGTTTGCTCTCCTAAATTACAAAAATGGGCCCAGGTTTCTTTAAGATCTTGTGCAGCTGGTGGCTGGCAGCTCTCCAGCCCTTGAAGCACTTGAGGATTCAGGGAGGAGAGTTCGCCAAGGCTGGGGAAAGAAAAGCTGCCTGGATGAGTAATGACATTTAGGAGCACGCTCAGGTTTCAGGAGTGTACAATGCCCCTAAGCTGTCTGTTTTCACAACTTCCAGCCAGCAGGCTGCAGCTCTGGGACTGAGCACTGGGGCAAAGGATGGGAGGCCCCTTCTACAGGAAAGCTAAGGGAAAAATTCGTCCTGCAGGGATCCGGGGCTCTTTGCGGGCAGAGCTCAGGCAGTCTCTCAGGAATAGGAAGGCTGGAGAGAGGGAAGCTGTAGCATCCATGCAGCACTGGCTGCTTGCAGTTTTTGGCAGCTGCGTTGGGTCAGAGAGGGGAAGATTTGCCTCTTTATAGTCACTGATATATTATATGCATAGATATTTAGTATTCTGGATACTTAAGCCACACATTTCATGCAGAGCATTCAGACTTGCATTGAAAATGAGAGAATTCATCCAAACGCTATATTTCTACGTAGCATATATGATTTATGTGATAATTTATGATGGCAGGCTTTGTTTTCAAAGGTTTTTCTCCTCCTCTGTAGGACAAATTTTACATTCTGGGAAAATCTGTTAAGGACACAGACGACATTGTAATCTCTACATGAGGGCTGGGTGGTAAGAGTAAATGGTAGAGAACTTTTTTTTTCTTTTTTTTTTTTAAGGCATCACTTTAGAATGAACCTTTATTTACCAGATCTTTTCCTATCACATCTTTATATGACGGCACACCACCATGTATTCTGAGCGTGGTGTGTGTTACAGAATATCTCTAATTCAAAGCGCTTCAATGGGTTTTGATGGGGTTTTTTCCCCCTGTATCTTTTGTCAGTATATCCAGGGTCCTTAGAAATGAGTCCAGCTGTCCAGGCCTGTAAAAGAGAACGGGAGAGAGCTATAGAATCATAGTTTCTAGAATCTCTAAGTATACCATAAAAAGCTTTCTTCTGTGAAAAAAGAATTGTCATGTTTTAAAGATCCAGGGTCTGTTAGGCCACAGGGCTCAGATTCAAATATTTACCATAGATTTGCCAGCTCTCTACAAGAATTTTAATATTTGATGTTTCTGAGAAGACCTTGTGCTGAGCAATTTCAGGAGAGTCTTTTTCTTTTCCTGTAACGAAATCTGAAGCTTCTCTGGTTCATTTTTATGGAGAAAAAACTTGAAAATGACCCCAAAGGACTGTAAAGGCTTGAAAAACAGAAAACAAAGAAAATAACCCTCAAAGTTAAGTAAACTATTGTATTTTAATCCAGTCCAGTGACTTGACTGTACTGGATTGGTGAGCCTCTCATAAGGTCAACAGTCTCTTCTACTTGTTGGTGGAAATTCCATGTTTTGAAAGCTGATGGTATTGTAGATACAGGATCTTCTGTCCAAATTATACTTTTCCTGGGACAGGAACACATTGAACTCAATGAATATTAAGTAGTATTTACTTTAGGAGTGAAAATGCCAATTTCAGAGGAAAGAAAAGAAACACTTTTTGGCAATAGCTTAAGAGAAGAAAAAAAACGGTAAAAGCAGCTGTTGGAAACTGCTCAGAGGTTAGGAATGCTAGAAATAATCCAGCTGAGATGGATTAATGGGGAGAGTGCAGGTGACATGGTGAAAGATGCATAATAAATTATGTTTATCATTCATCTTTGCAGTTCTTCATGTGGGCACTATCAATAGCTATCTGTACGTGTGTGTAAAGGTGTGTCTGGGTGTGAGTGACAGAGAAAATGATGTATGCAATTTATTTACATCTTTTAATTGCTATAAAATCAGTCTGTGGGAAAAGAAAGCTGAAAGGTCTCTTGCCAAATACTGTGTGAACTGTGAAATGTTTTCAAGCTGAGCCAAAAAATGCATCTAACAAGTGTACAGCAAGTGAAATACTTTGTCTTTTCCATCTTTAGAATGAACATTGAGTGTTTTTTAAAGACCTGTCAATCCAAAGCTTGGCAGCGGAAAAGGAAAGAATTTGGTTTATTAGTTTTTGGGTGGTTTTTTCCCCCTCTATCGGTATGGAAACTGGAGTATACATTGCCTCGCAACCCAGGAAAATGACTTTGTTAAAACTATGTTGGTCTGTGTAGTCTTCCCTAGCTTTTGTTTGCTTCTGCACTGTAAACTTTAGTCCTGGGGCAGTGGAGGCCGTGGCACGGGTTAGGCACTGCAACACGAGAGCTGCTTTTGTTTCCAAGTGATGCTGCCTGGCACACAGTTCGAGGCACTGAAGACCAATGTTTTAGAAGGCATCTTCCAAATAGAAGTGGCCTGATTTCACAAGGTGCCTAGACCTGGGCAGTTTTTGCTGGCCTGAGGGGGAGATGTGTTAGATTCAGAGGGCTTTTTAAATCGGGAAAACTTACACAGGCTTAAAATCAAGGCACCCTTTTTCCAGATCTCCTCAAAAGCCTGTTGTAGATCTGACCAACTCGAGCAATTGCCTCTCTCCCTGCCAGAAACCACAGCTGTGTCAACAACACAAAGTGGTCATTGTTACCAAAGGCAGATCTGAAAGAATTAGAGTAGACATTTTTAAATGTGGTCATCCCCAGTAAAAGGTAATTAATCATCAAAAAGAAGCCTTTTCCATGTGCTACAAAAACAGTCTGATCTGGGACTGCGAATCCCAGCCTCCCAGATTTCTCCTTTTTGTATTGTGGTTAGGGAGAAGAAGAAACCGAAGGATGAAGTTTGGATGTCAGATAATAGTGTAGTTTCTTCAGAGCATCTTAACGCTCGCCTCTTCACCTGCACTAACCTGCCATGTTGGTGGGAGGCAATAACGGTCCCCACAGCTGGTGGAATTTGGCATCGTCCTGGCGGGATTTGCAGCAATGCTGTGCGAAGTCACGGGGCAAAGTTTGGAAGCTCCTGCGCCTGTTAAATGCTGTAAGCCAGATCTGCTATCCATCATAAGTAAATCCAGATGTGACACAGTGCCAGAAATCCAAAGGTGTTTGTAAAATGAATCCTACTGTAGCAGAGCTTATAAAAAAGAAAAGAAAAAAACACGTAATCAAACCGTCTTAAATTGCCAAATGCCAGCATATTTTCAGCAGTTTGGTTAGTTCAGGGAACAATGGGCTTCCTGGCATTAAACTCCAAAAGGCTGATTGATCCAGTAGTGTTTTTCAGAAATAGTTAAGTATCCTAAACCCAAAGAAGGATTCAGCTTGGGGGGCTTTTTAGCATAGGTGCTTGCCTTTGGAGCGGAAAGCTGGAAACCCTGTAGTCAGTCTAAAGTTTGAGAGGAAAGCAAGCAAACTGAGCAGCCGGTGTCCTTCCTTAGAAGCTGTTGCAAGTTGTCAGGGTGTCTTTTTAGAGGAAGTCAAGCTAGTCTTGGAGCAAGTTTTCCCAGTAAAGGAAGAAGAGTTTCTATGTAGTTGTAGCTGTTGTGTTCAGATTCTGTATTGGCCACCTCCGTTCAAGGTGGCTATCAAGAAGCAGCAGCTTCATAGGATGCTGTGTGGTAGGTTTTTGCATAGGATGCTGTGTGGTGGGAAGGCCTGTTGTTCGAGCAAACAAATGTCACAAATTGCTGCAGTATCATTGTTCTGACCAAGGGAGTGCTCAGCCAGAGAGATCTTTGTGTCAGTCTGTATCCAAATCAGCCCTTTAGGGAGGGATCTGGCACGGTTCTTTGTGTACATCAATACTTTTTAGCCTCTATACTAGCGATATCTCAGTCTCTCCTGCAAGCTCCTGTGCAAGTGACATTAGACGTGCAGCTCAGCTGTGATCCCTACAGGAGGCTGAATGAACCCATGAAAACGTGCTCAGGGTCTTGAAAGTGTACTTTAGAGATCTGCAGTATTTTAAGGATTAACTGTTGAAACCAAAAGCCTTAACAAGTGTTGTCTGTGTCCCATTTGAACAACTGGCATTGAACTTCTGTGGCCTGAGGGTAGTGCATGGCACTCCCCAGAGCACACTGCAATCACATTGGGTAGACCTCTTCATTCCTGGTGGCATCTGGAGTGCGCCAAGCAAAACACAGCACCRTGGGTCAGTACTATTCCAATGGCAGCAGTCATCATCATGGTTATGGTGCATACATCCTGGGATATCAGGATTTCAGTAGGGACACCGGCTGTAGCTACCCAAAGGCTTTGGCTGCCTGTTTGGTATAAGAGCTCTCAAAGGGCTGACCAGCACGGAAATAGTTAGTGCTTTGAGAGTGCATTAAACTGTTCTGGTTGTGTTGTGCACATCAATTGTGGTTGATTCTGTGCACATCTCACAGAAAGAGGCATCCAGCTTGAGCAGTGCCCAGAACTTCAGTGGCCATATTCACCTTCTACACAGAGGGGTACCTGCTGTATTATGACTGTGATGTAGTTCAGGCAGTCTCCTCCATCGCTGCTGGCTGAAGAGCACACGGTCACACAGATGGCATAAAAGGAATTTATCATACTGGATTGTTTTGCAAGGCTCAGTAGCCGTGGTGTGAATCAGCAGTCCCTTAGTACTTTGTGCAGTGCCGTATGCAAGAGAAGGAGGGAGCTTAGGCTTGAATCATTCCAAAGGACTGAGGTTCTGCTGGGCTCCTGGCAAGCTGCAGCTCCCTGAGAGCAAGTCTGACTGAATCACATGCGGAAGAGGCACCTCAATGTTACCTCCTCTGTGTCCATCTCTGAACTGCTCTGCCTTCAGAGGAGGCTCACAGACCTCAACCCTATCAGTATTGTTCCCTGAAAATGTCTTCCACAGTAAGAAATGTTTCAGAGCAGAGATCACTAGGATTTATCCTGGAGGTGATGAGGCATTCACAGACGGAAAGGTGGAAGGGGAAGCTTTCTTTTTTACTTCCCACTGCATGGTGCATACAATTTCAGACTTACACAGCTCTGTCTGTGACTTCCACTAACTGGACTTCAGCCATCTTTCCTCCCACTTAATCTCTCACGTACCACGTGTACTTGCTGGGACTTGAGAGCAGGGTTGAGGGAAGTATAAGCCACTATAAATATAGTAGGAGGCAGCATGCCGTAATATCTCGCCATGCCATAAATAACCATGTACTTCAGCTGCTCACTGTTCCTCTGTGGAGCTACCTGGAATCACAGAGATCCTTTCCCTTGGTTTTCAAGTGCTGTCTGTAAAGGCAGTTCCCACCTTTAGGCAGGAAAGTTGGATGTGCCTTCAAGATGGAGGATTTGTGACAAAGGTGAAACTTCTAACACTTTCACTTTCAACCTCTCTTCAAAGAAGGGGAGGTCCAGCGGTGGTGGTCTAAAAGCAATGCCACAGTGCTACACACAAGTGATGAAAGGAGTTCTTTCAGCTTTCACCATGATGTTGTTATTATTGGTGCTATTATCAGCCAGAAATCGAGGAGTGGAAAATATGCTCTGCAGTAATGGAGGGAAGAGAAGCCCCTGCTTTTGCATCTGCTAACATGGCCTGAAATGTATGGGTGTACAAGCGACACCACCTTGAAGGACGCAGTTTCTGAAGGATCTCATTAACTTGGAGTGTACACTCACTTTTGGTGCAGTTCTTTTCAAGATTAGCTTGTATGAAAGATGCAAGAAAAATAATCTACTCTGATACTGTTCCCACATTTTTTCTGGGTGTTTTTTGTTTGGTTGGTTTTTTTGTTTGGGTTTTTTTTTTGTTTTTGTAAATGTTCCTGTTTCTTACTAGCTCTGCATTTTCTCATTTCATTTTGTTTCTCTCAGATTCATTATCTACCTTGCATGTGTGGTAGACACAGCAAGACACGGGCTTGCTGGTGAGGGCAGGCACAGCTTGAGAGCAGCGACAGAGGGGCAGCCGGCAGGAATGAATGCGGAGAAGGGAGGGGGATACTCTAGGATGTGGAACTGAGGGGTTTTTTTCCTTTTTAAAGGCTTAAAGCTACCAGCCTGTGACAAAGCCTTTGAAGACTCCTCCTCTGTTCTTACAGAATATCCCCTTAAGAAAAGACAAGCCTCTGGGAGTGCAGGGAGAGGAAACTGTCCCCATCTTGTGAAGAGACTTCCTCAGCGCACACATCCCAAGCGTCCCTCCCAAGCACCCGTTCCCTACCTGTTGCAGTCCTAGATAAAATTCTCACATTAAGCAGATTCCAGCTGCTCCCCTGGGATATACTTATCTCCAAAAAGCGTCATGTGTTTAACGATGTTTACTGCCTGATTACTTCATATGGTCACACTGATGTCCCAGCAACCATAATCATGTTCTGTTAAACTGAACTTATCGGATGAAAGCCAGCCAGCTGTAGCCCAGCTCAGCCTGTGTTAGTGTCACAGCACAGGGATTCAAATCCACCAGACTTAGCTGGAGCAGGGGGCGGGGGAGGGAAAGCAGGCTTCACTTTTCAGAGCGAGCTCAAGTCCACACCCATCAAACCACTTCCCTCTCAAGTCAGCAATAAACTGCCAGATCCGGGTTGCTGAGTGTAAATTCCCCTGTGGAGTTTTAACAGGAGCCAGCTGCGCGCCCTTCCTCGGCGATGTGAATCCTCCTGGCTGCACCAGCCTACCTCCCCTCCTCCAGCCTTTCGGGACCTGGATGCTAGTAAAACAAAATGACGTTATATACAGGGTTTATAGTGGTGAGCCTTCCCCCTCCCTTGACGCATACAAATGCTTCCAGACCCAGAACGGATGAGTAACTGGTGCCCTGCAGCGAGCTCTGCCGCGTCTGACTGCAGACCTTGCCTGCCTCCTGCCAGAGAGCTGATGGGGTTTCTGGACAGACCCTCTTGGAAGTTGTCAGCAAAGGCGCTTACAGCCAAGCTGCTGGTGGCATTTGAAGGGGGAAGAAGGAAGGCTGCGGTCCCGTGAGCCGCAGGCAGCATCCTGCAGAGGCCGGCCATGTGCTCCCTTCCTGGGATTTTACTCTCCCGTGGTTGTGAGTAGCCTTGGCAGGCTCCACAGGCTGTGGCGTGCCCGGATAGCCTGAGCTGGAGACTGCTGCCTTCCTCCCATGCTCCAGCATGGCTGCTAGGAGCTAACGGTATGACTGGGACTGATGGAAAAGTGTGCCATTGGCATGCGATTACTCCTGCTAAGGGTTGCCCAAAGGCAAAGCATGTATCCTGCACAGGTAGCAAGCCAAGGGGCAGGGGTGGACCATGGCTGGAATGACCTGCAGGAACACCTGGGGATGTTGTGGCTGCGCCCAGGGCTTTGCAGGGGGTCCAGGCAGGCTGTCCAGCTGTGCTGACAAGGCCAAGAGTATGGCCAGCAGGTAAGTGGGACACAGTGCAGCCCAACAGATGGCTGCTGTAGTGGTGGAGCCGTCGTCTACGTCCCACGGCTGTGTGCTGTCTGTGCTGAACAGTATAGCCCCTGTGCATTCAGACCCATGGCTTTCCCATGAAGGAGAATAAACTCATTTCTGTAATGAGAGGCAGTGGCATGGAAGACCCCATGTCTGTGTGGTATTTCCCATCAGGGCACTGGAGGAGCAGATGCTGGATTAAGTGGAACCCGTCTCTTGTCACATGTGCGTGGGTCAGGATTGTCTTTTGAAACACGGGCTTCTGTTATGGGTCACTGCTCCTGAAGCTGAAAAATGGGGTCAGAAATTTGCGAAAGCCCCTAGTAATTACAGAGATCAATCAGGGAACAATTAAAAGAGCCCTGATTTCTAGGAAGCACCACTCATCTCCTGACTGACCGGCCATTGCCCTTGGTTGTGTTTCATCTTCCAGCACTCTCTCCAAGTGTTGCCACGCTATGGTGGCCCTCCTGTACCCCTTCACCTGGCAGCACACCTACATCCCCGTGCTGCCACCTTCCATGATTGACATCGTGTGCTCGCCTACCCCCTTCCTCATCGGCCTGCTCTCCAGCTCCCTGCCCCGCCTGAAGGAGCTCCCGGTGGAGGAGGTGAGCCATGCACCCACACCGCAGCCTGGCTCTCGGTTGCTTCCAGTGGGCTGAGTTGTCTTCTGTCCCAGAAACGATGCTCTTGAGAGTCTGCCTTGGCAGCTGGCCGCATGAAGGAGCCGAGGTCTTGTCCTCTGGCTCCTGTGAGCATGGGGTGAGAGAGGAGGCAGACGTCCCCCAGGGAGGCAGAGGACTGTGCTCTGCCTTGTCTTGGGAAGGCAGGGGGCTGGGATCTCCCACTGTGGGGCTGCTGTGGGTAGGAAATGATTTTTTAAAGTTACTGTTGGTTTCTGGATAGTGTTGTCTAGGGGCTAAGTGCAAAGTCTGCCAGGCTTGAAGCATGATTGCTATCAATTGACCAGGATAGCTGCCCCTCTAATTAACACAGGTACCTAATGAAATGAATAAATAATTAGGAAGACCAATTCATGGTGCACAAGGGTGAATGCAGCAAGGCTGAACATGGTCGGGGAGGCATTTCTATCCCTGCCTACCCAGGGCATGGCGGTGCAGTGCACGGGGAGAAAAGACGGAGCTCTGACCCCGACGTGGTGGTGAGGAGCGGTGGGCTGGGCTTGGAGCACAGCCTCCTGCTGCCCAAGCTGTTCTGTGGTTTGAGGTGAAGTCGTTAGAAAGCCGCAACAAAGGCTTCGTTCTTGGCTCGTGCTGGGTGCCTGCTCCAGCTGCGGTGGTGAGTAGGAGGAGCAGGGGCAAGGCTGAAGCGTTTCCTCCAGAGCAGTTACAGATTAAGGTAAACTCCAGTGATGGAAATAATGACTTCCCCTTTTTATTCTTGCTCTCTCGTTCTTAGGTCCTCGTCGTTGACCTTGTAAATAACCGGTTTCTGAGACAGGTGAGCAGAGCTATTTCGTATCCTTCATCTTCTATCTCCTTCTTCCACCACACCTTACCTCCATCTGTGTTTGCTGACCTGCCTGGCTGGCTGGATCGCTTACTCCCCACACAAACTGAGGCAGGATTTGTGGTTGGCAGTGTCATAGGGTTTGCTGTGTACGTATGTAATATGAGAGTCCCAAACCACAGCTGTTGAGGACCGAATCATTGTGCATTATCTCTCTCTCTGTTTTTTTTTTAAAGAGGGCAAATAGTGGCACTTGAGCACTACGGGTCCTTAAGTGGCATCCTGTAAGGCTGAAGGCAGAGCTGGAAAGCCTCAGCTTAGCACTGTCTGCTGGGGAGCAGTGCGGGCTCTTCCAGCCTATGTCTGTCAGTCCTGCTCCTATTGCATACCCAGTCCTGAGCGGAGAAGGGAGCCTTGATGATTTCTTCAAATTCCTTCCTGCCCGAGGAGCTTGTGATTCCTCGCTCCTTGCGCTGGATGGGTCACAAGTAGGAAGCCGGTAAACGGGAACCTAGCGGTTGCTCTGCAGACAAGATTACCTGCTGATTTTTACTTCCCTTTGTCGTAGAGAGGAGGAACGGGATATTGAAGGGAAGAGGATAGACGAGTGAATGTGCTCCTGGCCCAGGAAGCTAGTTTTGCCCCTGAGCTCCTCGGCAGATAGCTGAGGAGGGCTGGCTGCACGGTCTCTGTTGTGCCTCAGGTCCTGTGGGTGGGATGGGACGAGCGCACCTCCTGCTGCAGGGAGTAGCGTGTGGGTGAAGGCTACTCCTTCGGTGCAGTTCTTGCTTGCCAGCTGCCTTAGCTGCAGGGAAATGCTTTACTTTTCACCTCTCTTTTGGAGGTTTAAGCTAAATCAGGCTGTCTCAGCCAGGGCTGGTAGGAGCTCACACACAGTCACCGGCAGTTCCTTGGTCTATGGGAACTCGTTATGCCTCTGGCACATGACCAGTGCCTGAGCAGAGCTGAGCAGGGGGTTGTGCTCACCTGGCTGCACTCCAGCATTGTTCAGATACGTCCTCTTTGTGCTGGTGTGAGTGCTCACAGGCAGACCATGGGGCCACAGGTGAGCACTGCCCAGTAGCCTCTTGGATCGGACACCTGAAATTGTTCCAGAATAGGAGAATATTTGGGACAAGACACCCCCTTTCTCTTTCTTCTCGTGCTTTATAGTCCTGCACTGGGAGGTGCTGGGAATGTGCCAAGCATATTACGCCTTCTCCCTCTCCCTCTTCCTCTCCTCACAGTTCATTTTTAGTGCTCCCCCTGCCGTGCTGGGGATGGGATAGGAGCTGGCGAGGAGAAGGGTAGGGGCTGGCTGTGTCACGGCCCCAGGCCCTGAGGAGGTGGCTCTGTTTTGCAGATGGAAGATGAGGACTCCATCCTGCCCCGCAAGCTGCAGGCTGCCCTAGAGCATATTTTGGAGCAGAGGAATGAGCTGGCGAGTGACAAGGAGGAGGGCCCTGTCAATGGCAAGCAGGGTAAAGCACGGTGCCTTTCAGCTTAAAACCATGTCTCTTCCTGCCCCTTTTTCTCCTGTCGCTTCCTAGGGGAGAACTAGGCTCGTATTGAATTTAACACCACAGAAACTGGAGGTAGGTGAGGATTTTGGTTGAAGCTGTGTTAAATATTCCATTGCACCAGGGACAATTCTCTTTGTGTGAAGAGAAACAGTACTTACCCCTTCCTGGCTCTGTCCGTCCTTCCCTTATGGATCCAGGGAACACCTCTACTCCTTTCGGAGGATGTGTCCCACAGGCCTCTCTCTGCTGCTGACCGTGTGAGTGATGCAGGCTCCTCCAGGGGACAGTCCACCCACAGAGCTGCAGTCTTGGAGGTGGCCATGTGGCTCACAGGCGACTGGGCTGAGACAGCTCTTTGGGGGGCAGTATGGGCATCTCCTGGTTGCAGAGGAGCTGAGACAAAGCTTGGTGGCTTTCAAAGTAGTAGCAGCCCAGTCCTCTTCCATGGCAAGCACTTCTTAGGATGCTGTCTCTCTTGAGCAGCTTTTTCTGCTCAGGCTAGATTTTTGAAAAGCCAGGGAGTTTGTGCCCAGGGCTTTTCCTAGCACGTCCTTACAGCACTGTCCTCACTGCTGCCACTTTCTTTTCTCCTTAGAGACCAGCCCTTTGAACGAGGTGGTGTCCGAGGCCTTTGTCCGTTTCTTTGTGGAGATCGTGGGCCACTACTCCCTCTTCCTGACACCCACCGAGCGAGAGGAGCGGACCCTGCAGCGTGAGGCTTTCCGCAAGTCTGTCTCCTCCAAGAGCCTCCGACGCTTCCTGGAGGTCTTCATGGAGACACAGATGTTCGGGGGCTTCATTCAGGAGCGGGAGCTGCGGAAACAGGGGGTCAGAGGTGAGGGGCTCTGCCTGGGCTCTGCAGTCGTGGAAACTCCGCTGTTGCTCCCAAGAGAGCCAGGAGGTGCTCACCAGCCGCCAGCTCCATCCCCAGCACTGTGGCTGGAGGCTGCAGCATCTGTGCGGGGACACCGGGAGGGATGTGGTAGGGAAGCGCCATTGCAGGCTGATGGTTTGTTCTGACACCCCTGCGCAGCCTTCAAGAAGTCACTCAGGAATTTTTTTTGTCTCTGTTTCCTTATCTTCCTGATGGGGAGCATCACCTCACAGGAGCATGGTCAGACATGGTGTTTGCACAGTGCATGGGAACCGGCTGCTGGAGAACAGGGGCTTTTTGTGCATGATCTGGTAGTTTCTCGTTGAGGTTGGGGTTACAGGCACCCTTCACCGCTGCAGTAAGGGGCGTAAGCAGTGTCCTCCATGTGTGTGCCTCTTCATTCCATGCTGAATTCCCCCCAGGACTGCCACAGTTCACTGCTGGAATGACTTATTCTTGCAGTCCCTCACGTCCCCTTCCCACGTCTAGAGGAAGAACTGGCTGGACTGGTTATGGCTGTTTTGGCTAGTAGAAAATATGGATGCTCATGTCCTTCCCAGAGCTGCTTCTGTTGTTTCACTCCTGTTACCCCACAGTCCCGAGGGCTCTACTGGCAACTGAAGTTTCTCATCCCTGCTGCTGCTTGGTGCTGGCTTAGCAGTTTCCTCCCAAGCACTAATGAACAGTGGACACTTGAATAGGTGGCTGAGTAAAAGAGGTTTTGCAGCATGGTAAATCCCACGTGATGATTCCCCAGATGATCTCACTTTCTGGACTTAGCTGTGTTCGTAGCAGAATGAACAGAGGTTTTGTCTCTCCCTGTGTGAGGTACAAAAGCTCAGTCAGCCTTGCGGTGGGGAGGGAGGAGGCGGACCAAAACTCCTGTCCCAGATCTGGGCTCAGCTGGTGGAGGAGGTGGGGTGAGTTGTTCCCTCTCATGTGCAACAGTTTATTGGTAAGCCGGGACAGTATGCTTTCAGATGGGCGTTCTTACTTTTATTTATAGGGAGGCAAAGTAGAAGTTGTTGACTTCTTTCTTTCTGCAGGTCTGTTTGAGGTACGGGCTCAGGAGTACCTGGAAACACTTCCCAGTGGAGAGCAGAGTGGAGTCAATAGGTTCCTGAAAGGCCTAGGTAAGGAACCAGCAAAACCCTTGGCTTCTCAGGAGGCTTGGCCTTCTTGTTGCCTTCAGATTTGGCAGCAAAGAAGCTGCTGAAGGGTGGCAGGTCTCTGCTAGTGGCTGTGTGTGCTCTGAGCCTTGAGTGATCAGTGCCCGGCCATGTATCCCTGCTCTGGCATGCTGTTGGCTCTGTCCCCTGATCAGCCACTTGTCTGAAGGCTGGTGGAGAATCAGTTTGGGCCATGAGCTACATCTGTGTCTTCCAAAGGAGGTGGGCGGGTCTGAGGAGGCAATGGAGCAACCAGTGACTTGAGGGTGGTGGATGCAGTTCCTGATGGGGRGAGTGACACAGTCTCCATGGCCTTCAGGTTTTCCCTGAGGGATCAGTGGTGGGAATCACCCAGGAGTATCCTAAGGTTGAATCCATTTTCCACTGTAAGAGGAGCTAGACAAGAGCTCCAGACTGAGGTTAGAAGTCCTTGATAAGTCATTGGACACCATGGCTAAGAGAGTTTGATCTTCTGTTCAGATCGCATCCCTGGCCCTCTTGTCTTTTCTTGGCCATTTAAGAACAGCAGTGTCTGTGGGGCTGGTGTGCCCTGCCTCTTACCCACACGCACTCTGGCCAGGTGAGCTTAGTGTAATACGTTCACCTTTCAGGACCGCTGGGCAAATGGGGTCTGGAGGGTGTGCCTGGGGGCTTGCAAGGTCCCAGTCTGCAGCGCTGCTCCCAGGGAGTGGGCAGAGCTATGGCCTGCTCTGCAGGCATCTACTTGAGCTTTGCAGGGCAGGTGGCTGTGGATGAGGACCCAGGGCTGGCAGCAGGGGCGATTCTCTGCATAGGCTTGCTCAGCTGGTGGTGGTGAGGAATGACACTTGTTTTGCCTGTCACTGTGGGAAGTCCATTTTCCTTTCTCCATCTCTCCAGGTAGCAAAATGAAATTCCTCCACAAAAAGTAAGAGCGAAGCGCATCCTTGTTCCACAGAAGAGAATGGCTTTACCATTTAACAGCAATAAATCAGACTATTATCAACCGTTCCCATTCGGCCTGCTCCCAGGAGCCAACAGCCTTGGGCAAGCTGACCACGGCCGGGACGCGCTCGCACAGACGTGTGGTGCCACAGATGTGTGGTGCCACAGACATGTGGTGATGGCTGTGGGGCTGCCGGGACAGGTTTCTGGATATCTACAGTAACATGCACTGGACCAAGCACTCTCTGAACTCTGCACTAGCACGTTGCAGGCATCCCAGCAGATTGGATCTCTTAGCTAGTCAATTCTTTGTTTTGTTGTATTTTTCTATTTATATTGGGATTAGAATAATTATTAACCGATGACTCTTGCCCTGCCTCCCTCTGCCTGGTGCTGCAGGAGGCCGAAGCAGGACTCCCACGGGACTGAGCAGGCAAAGCTCAGGCATGGAGGAGGGGAGGAACAGAGATGTATGGAAATAGGTCGCTGCAAAGCGAGGACGCTGAGGGCTGCAGGGATGATGTGGACTGACCAGGAGGAGCTTCCAAGCAAGGGAGAAGGGTGAGGGGGAACCACTAAACCTACTGAGGACTTGATGGGCCAGCCAGCTCCCTGGGTGGCTGTGCCAGGGGTCCTGGCACRAGAAGAGGCCTTTCCTTACGCAGTGTAATTAAAAGCGAGTGGTGTAAAAGGCGTGCAGACCCTGGGTGTTTTGGGGAGGGGGAYGAGCTGTGTCTGCCCACCGGCCCACCTAGCGGCAAGCGTGGGCTGGAGAGGACATCTAACAGCTGAGCCCTTGGCTTGGCCAAGGCCTTGGCTTCCGTATGAGCCTCGCAGCCCGGTGGCCTTGCTCCCTTGCCTGGCTGCTTGCAGGGGGAGCCCAAAGTGGAGCTCACCTGCAGGGTCTTGCCTGGGAGACCCGCTTCCCGAAGGTCAGAGGGGCTCTTCTCTCCCATCTCAGGTGTTGCTGCCAGGGAGCTCAGTAGGAAGCAGGCAAGGGGCGCGTGCCTGCTGCTGCCTTCTGAGCTCCTGGCTGGGGAGGAGGTAGGACCTGCCATTGCCCCCCTCCTGCTCGCCTCTCCTCTGTTTTGGTGAGGAGGAAAGGTGGGGTGGTGACACGGGACACACGTGGAGGTTGAGGCAGGGTGAGGGCTCTTTCCAGCTTGTGCAAAAGCTGTTTCCCTTGCACTGCTTGTGAGGGCAGAGTCAAGAGCAGCTGGAGCATCCTTGCGTCTCCTCTGGTCTTCAGAGAGGAAGCCAGAGGATAGCTCTGCTATGGCTTGAATGGAAATCTCTTCCCCAGCTCTCGGGGGATTGCAGGGTGAGAGCTGCATGTGGGTACCTGTGCTGTGGACAGCCGTGCTACACTGGGCTACACAGGGCTGCCAGAGGTTTTGGAAGTGGTCCGGGTGCCCCTGTGGTCAGTGGGCTATCCCAGGCAAGAGGGCCTTGTTGACCAGCAGTGGGGTTCAGAGGAGCTCACCTCTACTCGGTAACAGAGGGGGAGCTGTGGGTCCAGTGCTGCTCTGTGAATATTTTGAAGCCTGCATTTCCAAAGTTCCCTACAGTGGCAGCCTCTTCCTTTGCTGTGTTTAAGGACAGAGGAAATGGGTTGTGATGGGTGGTGGCAGGAGCGGGCAGCTGGCTGGGTGGAGAGGTGGAGGGGTCAGTGCTTGGAGAGATGGTGCTTCACTGGCTCCCAGTGTAATGGGGCTTGTTATGTCTGTGACACATGCCACTATCTGGGGGACAAGACAAGCTGGGCACATGGCTCTAGGTGGCCCTGCTTGAGCAGGGGGTTGGCCCAGATGACCTCCAGAGGTCCCTTCCCACCTCAACCCCTCTGTGGTTTTGTGGTGAACACCGTAAATGCAGGACAGCAGTAGTGCCACACCGGGCAGGAGGCAGGTAGGCAGCACCTGCAGCTCTATCCTCCCCAACTTGTGTGCGGGGACAGTTGAAGCAGCAATAGAGGGGGTCAGAGAAGCCAGAAGCATTTATCTTCCCCCTGGGGGTCAGGTTCCCGCAGGGGTGGCCAGGCGGGGGGCGTGGGGGGCTGCCCCTTGGGTGTGCTGAGCAAAATTGGCACTACTTAAAGCCTAGTCTGTCACAGGAGGCGGTGGTGGCCTGCCAAAGGAAACTGCAGTGGAGTTCAAGGAGAATCAAATGCTGTGGTTTGGTTCTCTTTTTAAAAGGTGTTTTTCTTTTTAATGGTAGCAAAATGGGGTTTTGCAAAGCTGGGATGCACCCACACATGCAAAGGCAGCCGGGATGCCTGCAAAGCTTTGTGGGGTGCTAAATGAAGCTGATCTTGTGGCTCAGCTCAGGCCTCCAGAAGCAGGTGTCCTACGTGGTCCCCCRCCGCCAAGCCTGTGCACCTACGTTCCCCTTCTCGAGTGACGTTTTCAACAGCGTGGGACTTCRCTTTCCTTGTCGGGAGCCATGGTAAGGAGCTGGGCAGGTTTCCTGGGATGCCCAATGCCAACAGGCTCCTTAGCTCAGCTTGAACTTGCGTGGGAGCATGCCGAGATACTGGCAGCTTTTACTGCAACATTCTACTCGCTCAAATCAAAATGGGTTGTGAAACAGCCCCGTTTGTCTCATTTTGGGGCTCCAAGTGAGCTCTGCCAGCAGAGCCACTGTGGCCACTCAGTGCTTTCGTTGGCAGCTCTCAGGAAAGCGGGAATCAAGCCTACATAGCGTACAAAATCCAGGGGGGTGTTAAAAAAACAGCGGCATGAGAAGTGCAGTGAAAGAAACATTTACAGCTGTGTCATTAAGGATTTCAAATGCAGCTCGGAGAGAGAGTGTTGGTCTCCAGCTGCAGGACAGCCTCTCCAGCTTTACGTCGAGCCGTGTTGCTCCGGGATGAGCAGGGCCCTGCGCCCCTCAGGGCTCTGGATGCTTTGGAGGAATCCACCTGCGAAGAAAAGCCGTAAGACTGGGTCTGACCATGGGTCCATGTGCCCTCCCGTGGAGGCTGCCAACAGCAGATGCCCAGAGAAGACTGTGTAAACAGAGCACGTATACTGGGTACGCCCTATGTACTATAAACATACACACACTATATATATACTATATATATACCCAGAACATTATACTTGCCTACTGTACATCCCACAACCAAGGGTTTCCCGCACCAGAGCTGGTGTCTTGTGTTTAGTAGCCTCGGACAAGTTTCTCTTCCATGATCGCGTGTATGTGGGTGTAGACAAACGTGCCAAGGCAAGAGGCCAGTCCGGGGGCAGTACGGGTATACCAAGGGGTACTGGGGAACCAGGACACTCGCTCTGCGCGGTTAAATGTTAAAAGCCGCGATCTCTGCTCCCTGATGGTCCCTGGTTAATTAAGCAGCTCGCACACACTGACACAAGCAGCTCTGTGGGGCTGGGAGCTGGTGATGCCCAGGAGAGCTGCGCTTGTCGACTCCCAAGCCACTGGCTAAACCCTGAGCCCCGTTCCCTTCCTTGGCTTCCCTGCACAGACTGTCGGTGTCCTGCAAGGGCTCAGGTGGCCGGGCAAATCCCAGCTCTTACAGATACTTAATGGAATGTCCCATTCACCATACAGTTGTCCATTCATCACTGATGGTGGCCAGTGCTGGCAGGACAGACAGGGAGCCCTGTGCAGCCACGTTTAGGGGACGAGACCCTGCCCTGCACAGGGTAGGTCTGATTTGGGTTTGGAGGGGTGTAGCCAAAGGGCTGTGCTTGCAGGCAGCTGCGTGTGGAGGTCCCTGGTGCCAGCGGCCGGGGGGCTCGCAACCTACCTCTCTGCCTGGAGACGGCTTTCAGGTCGCAGGTGCTGGCGGGCAGCTTGCAGGTGTAGAGCCCCAGGCAGCCGCCACAGTCGGAGGGCTTCTGGCAGGGCCGGGACTGGATGCTGTGGCAGGAGTGCTACAGGGGGAGGGAGAGAGGTGGCCACGGTGCCAGCATCCAGCCTTGCCCAGCCCTGGCCTGGGACCCCCTCCCAGTCACAGCCATGTCATCGCTCTGTGCTCATGCTGCTGAGAGCCCCGGCCCTGAGGAGCCTGTGCCATATGCAGGCTCAGAGACTTTCTGCACAGGCTTGGGCTGCCCAAGAGCAGCCTCTCATAAAGTCAGAAGGTTTCCTTTTAGGGTGTGCATGCCCCACAGCTGGTTAGTCAGTCGTTTTGGGATGATGTGAACTGCTCAGCCCCGGGACTGCACTTGCTGGGGGGCTGTCGGCTCCAGCAGGCTCAAGCTGGCAGCGGTGCGATGCCTGGGGGTGAGATGAGCTCAAAAGAGCCTCTTCATCTCCCCCAGACAGGCAGGCGGGAGAGGGTCTCGTTAGAAAGCACAGCCAAGTTATGGAAGAATTACATGATATACTGGGATGAGCATTTGCTGCTGGATGTTTGGTTTCCATTTAAAACAGTAAAATAATGCAGTAAAACCTGCAGTAGTGGGACAAGCTGTTCACCAGGCTATAGAGCAGCAGCTTCATGCAAGGAGCTGAAGAAGGTGGGGCCCAAGGAAGCAGTTTCAGGGGCAGCTCGTTACTGCTTTTGGCAGAAAGCGCACCAAGTGGCTGTCCCTCATGGCTGAAGGGCTCCCTCCTGGGCATAGCATTTTGGGACACACACCCAGACCTGTGCTCGCTTCCTGACCTGCTCACCGCCTGCGTGCATGGCCGTTGCCTCTGCTCTAAGCCTCACCAGGTACCAGATGGGGTTTTAGGGTTGTCGCTGCCCACCACCTTTGTTTGCGCCACATGCTGAACAGTGCTGTGAGGCCGTGTTGTGGCCGGCACTTTCACACTTGGCTCATGAGGAATGGCCCGAAAGTGGCTTTTCTACCCAATGTTTGCAGGGACATGGCATGCTCGGCAGCTGCTCCTCCTGCCCTCAGTCCTATCTGCTTTTTATGCCCCCAAGGTACCACGGGGACTGCCGGGCAGCGAGGCTCTGCACAGGGGTGCTGGGGCTCAGGTGTGCACAGGGGACACAGTTTGGAAGCTGGAGAGCTGGCTGAGCTGCTCAGGCAGATACTGCCAGCGTGAGGGCAGACAGTAGCAGCCCATGGGTCACAGTGTGGGTGCAGCAACCCTCTGCCTGGAGAGGAGGTGCCACTCCAGTCCTGCTCTCCCAAAACCCCAGCCTTGGCTGCCTGCCGTGGGTGTAGAGCCAAACAACTGCAAGCGTTTGGGTGGCAAAACTGCTGGGAGCTCAGGGCACGGGGCTGTGCTGGGAGGACACTCTCCTTTCCCTGCATTGCAGCGTGGCAGCGTGTTTTGGGGCTGTCCTGCCTGGTTTCAGTGTCTCTGTGCTGCACAGACCTGCCAGAGCCACTGCTGGCTCCCTGTTATAACAAGCACTGGGGGCCAGCAACATCCTGCCCACCCCGGAGGAACCCACGGAGCTGGGAAGAACCCGTTTCTTTGGCCCCATCCTCTTCGCTAGGCACTTGTAACACCATTACATGCGGCCCCTCCATGCCCTGCAGATGGGTCAGCTGAAGGGGCTCACCGAGCTGCCTGACCCCGGGGTCAGGAGTGGGGGGCTGGCGCCTCTCCTCGCTCCCGGTCCCCCTGCAAACCCTCTGTGTAAACCCTCATCCTTGCTGGCCGAGGGCGGGTTGTGCTTACCGTGTCCCCGTTGAACTTCCCATGGCCCTGCAGGTGATGGCTCAGCCCCGGGTTCCTGCTGCGGGAGGGCTGCGGTGGGAGCCTCCAGGGCTTGCCAGGGGGGTCCTGCTCGCTGCTGCCCAGTGGGGGCTTGGCCATGGCCTTGCAGGGGGACCCAGAGCCGGGAGGGGCCTCTCCCACCAGCTCCCACACACCAGCTGGGGGGTGGCTCCCCTCCGAGCCCTGCCCGGGAAGGTTGTCCCCTCCATCTCCAGGTGGCTGAGGGTCTTCTCCATGGCCTCCAGCTCCTGGCTGCCTCTCTTGGGTGCCAGCCCGGCCCCCCAGTGCCTCAGATGGTGCCGGGGCCGAGGAGAGCAGCACCAGAAGGAGTGCAGTGACCGTCAGTGCTGGGCTCTTCATCCTCGGGGCCCGGCTTTGCTTGGGGTCCTCCTCCCTGGACAATGCTGTTGGAAGCAGGAGCAGAGGTGGAAGCTGCCTCTCTTCCCTACCGCTGGATCCAGCCGAAGTCATTTTTATAGCGCCGGGACCTGCCCCGGGGGCACAGCCCTTTTCCCCCGCCCCTGCTGCATCCTACCTCCCCACTGGCGAGCAAACCCAGCTGCTTGCGTGGGCCCCCGTCCTCCTCCCTTGCACTGCCAAACGCCTCAGCACCCTCCTGTCACGGCCACCCCATCCCCGCTTCGTGACGGGTACGCGCGTGCCTGCGCACGGGCGTGCGGCGTCTCTCACTTGCGAGCACAGTCTTTTAGCTAAACAACACTCACAAGCAAGGTCTTAGCAAGGGGGCTGCCGGTAAATGTTTGTGCGTGGGAGAGGGAGAGGGGATGTATAATATCAAAGTGGGTCCCTTTGGCCTCTGAAAAGGCAGCTGTGATGCTTTCATTTTGGTTTCCTAAGGAGGTAGTGCTGATGTGATACAGCTTTGTCAGTTCTCCAGCCCACCCCTTGTGCCTTCGCAGCTCTTCACCCAGTTTTAGCCAAAACTGGTAGAAAGGCGGCAGGCTCAGAGGGAAGGAGTTGCTACGAGCCTGGTGAAAGTGGTCTGGGTAGAGGGAAGACACCCGATTAATGCCTCTATCCATTGCAGTGGGAGCTCATTTCTTATTAAAGAGCAGAGCCCACATTTCTTATTAAAGAGCAGAGAGTTGTGTTTGACCAAGCTTTGGTTGGCTTTTGTGTCGTGTTAGATGCCAGTGATCTGCTCCTCAGTCAAGGGTCCTCGCCAGTGGGTGACCTCTATGTGAAATGAAGGGTGAGTCCGTACTCCAGGGTTCCTATCCATCAGGTTCAAAAACCAGCCAGCACCAAGACCCAACTCCACGGGAAATTAGTTTTAATGAGTTTCAGTGTTCACCAAGCTGTTGGCTGATTACCCATGGCGACCACAGTTGCATCCTGTGCACATCATGTGTTGGGAGAGGGGGTCATCCTTCCTCATTGCTTCCATGGGAGATGCCCTTGCTCCCTACTTGTCCGTATTTAGCACCTTTCTTGGATGGGGAAGGGATGGCACCCTCCACCACATCACAGCCTCCCCGTCAGCACCTTCTTGGATGAAAGATTGCAGTCACAGTCCTGAGCATCAGGACTATCCCCTTCCCCTCAGCCCCACTTACTAGCAGGGAGGGTTACCCCCAGAGCCTTTTTCCACTGAGTTCTGGCTCCTCATCCACCAAAGGGCAACAGTTGCACATGCACAGGGCTGCAGGAAAGATGCTTTTCGTTCAGAATTGTTCTGTGTACCTGCTGAGGAGGGACTGACAGCGCTGGCTTTAGACACAGCGTTTGGGTAGGATGCAATTACCACTTCCAGCCAGAAGATAGCTCTGAATTAAAGAGCTGGGCAGAACAGGGCAGCGGTTGCGACACTGCAGCCTCCTCCGGCCACTCCGAGGACAGATTTCCAGTGTGAAAAGGTGTCTGTGGTCTTGCCTGCTGCACTGCATCATCCTGGTGGGAGAAAGGACTCTGGAGGGTGTAGTGAGTGTTTTCGTGCCCGTGTAAAGCTGAGAGATAGTTCCCCCTGTCCCACCATGGCTTAAAAGTTAAAAAAGAAAACCATCCATCACAGTAGCCTCTTCTGCAGAGTTGCCAGCCCATTCCCCTCAGTGTGAGCAAAAGGAAGGCAGCAGACCATGCAGGAGACCACGCAGGAGACCAGAGAGCCAATTTCTACACATCTGCTGCTATTATTTTCTGTATAGACAGCAAAGGTGCACTAGCAAAACACAGGTATTTTCATGCACGGCTGTTGTAATGATGAAGTTGGATGCTGCCATCAGTGGCAGCTGCTGTAAGGCTGTAAGGGAGAGGGAGGCTGTTTTGCAGACGCTGTACCTGAAGCCTAGGTAGGAGCCCCCATTCTGCCCTCCCCCAGACATCATTTTGGCATTTGCAATTGCACGGTGGGCACTCCCCTGCGGACCAGGGGTCAGTTCACATGATCACTGTCCTTCTTACCTCTGATGTGGGAATGGCTCAGCAGCCTTGAGCCAGCAAGCATCCTCGTGAGACCCACACAGAGGTCTCCTGCCACTGGCCCACTGCCGTCCCCTGTTACTCCCCTTTCAGCCACCGATGGTCCTGCGTAAGACTGAAAAAACAGAGGCAGAGCTGGTGTCTTCCCACCCTTGAGTTTAGTCGCTCTGGGGCTAGAAGACATCTAGAGGAGCTGTCTCTGGGAGATAAGTTACACAACAGAAGAGTGAGAAGCTGATTTCCATAGCCAAACTGGCTACATTAGCTAATTGTCAAGAGGTTGTGGACCAGACTTAGCTTGTATAAAATTGATCTAATGGTAGATGTCCTTGCTAATAAAGATGCTGGAGGGGTTAAAGGCAGAGGGATCACCATGCAGCTCTAGCCTGGACAGGGTCAAGGAAGCTCTGCTCTGTTCCTGCCTTTGCCGTGGACTCACTGTGAACTTGGCAGAGTGATTTGAGCTACACAGCTTGCGTGTCCACCTGTAAAAAAGGGCTGTGCTTCCCCTCCTCCCTGGAAACAACATCATTATCCTGAGCTTCTGTGATGGTACCAGGAGACTTCTTGTTCTGGAGGGAAAGGAAGGTGTGACTGAATGTTTTGGTCCCAGCACACGGCGCTCTGTTAGGATCGCATGTCTGCCAGTGCTCCTCTCCAGCCGGCCACAAGTGGGAAGTTTTCTGTATCAAGTACCCAGTGGTTTGCCAAGTGGTCAGAAACGGAGGCATGGAGAGAGGGGCTTGCTCCAACTCTCCGAGGTATGTATGTGGGTGAGTGGGGTGTCTGCTCTTGACACTCTGGGATGAGGAGGAAGGAAGCCCCAGGTTCAGATGAATGTGTGCAGGACAAGGGGCAGTCATCTTTTAAAGGCCACCAGCTTGGCCCCTGGTACCCCTCTTTGATTAGTCTTGCCTGCTTTCTCCAGGGGCATTGGACTTCAGAGCAAGAAAGTGCAGTGTTTACTTTCTGGCTTGAGAAGACTGATGAGGTTGTCCTACAGTGTTATGTGCCTGCCAGCTGCACCTCGCCGCATGCTGTGGTCCATGGAACCTCTTGGATATAAACCAGAAGTGAGCAGCAAGAGAGGATGTTGCTGCTGAGCCCACCTGAAGAGACACGGTCCTGAAGATCTGGGAGTTGGCGACAGAGGAGCTACCATGATAATTAATGGACAACAGTGACACAAGGTGGAGGAAGGGAAAATCCCCTCGGGAAAATCTAGGAAGGACTGGACGTTCAGGGAAGCAGGAGGTCTGAAAGACCGGAAACCAGCTTTTCTTTACAAAGAAGTAGTTCCCTGGGTTGGGGCCTCCTTCTCTGAGGGTTTACTCAAGACCAAAACAGATGAGTGTTCTTCTTAGAGGGGGAGGTGAGATGAACTATCAACAGGCAGTAGACAGAAGAAACAAGCTGTGGTTGCTGTAACCCACCAAAAAAAAAAAAAAAAAGGAGAGGAAACAACAGCAGACAAACATGAGTGTGAACAGTGCAATACAAGTTGTCACCAAATGCACTCCATTGACACTTCACCTCCCAAAAGGCAGTGTGCACCGAAAGTCTAAGTCCTCTGGTCAGCAGCCAGCTTTTGAGCTCAAAGCTCAAAACACGGCCCAGTTCCTGGAAATAGCAATGCTGGGAGTGCGAGGAGGTGATGGATGAGAAAGCCATGGTGCTCTAGTCCATCTTCCATACCTCCATCTCTGGCCAGCTCCTGCTCTTGACTTGCTCCTGGCTGACACTGGACGTGCTGATTTCTGGGGAAATGGGCTCGTAGGAACGGAGAGACAAGCTTGCAGCAAGTAGACCCATCTGGACACAGGTATCTGTGTCATGTTTAGCAAGCATCCCTGCAAGGATTCCCGCCATTAAGCTGTGGAGAGAAAGAAAGGCAGTTTTGAACACTGGGGAGCAGCTTTGACCTCGGGAATATGGCCATTCGTTTGTAAGAGAATTCATTTGGACCCAAACCAACACTTACAGAAGCAGAATATTTCACACAGGAGGGGTGAGGTTATAATGAAAAGGTTTTGCTTTTTTATATTTATTTTTAAATTTGGAGTAACAAATAGAGCTATTTATTCGCATTTTATTTGCTTCTCATCTGAGAAGTTGAGGTACTTTCCCATTCCACCACATCTTCTTTTCTCCCCAGTTTTCCAGGTGAGACAGAAGAAAAGAAAGGAGTCTAAGAAGGGAAGAATCTATTTTTCCCTTGCTCTCTAATTATTTTGTCACTTCTCTGCTCCTTGTTGGTGCCTTGTTACATTCCCTCCTGTCCCCAAAGGGGTGGATGGAAAGAGAGGTAAAGTTTCCATATATATGTGAGTGGGGCAACAGACACAGCTGGAAAAAGAAATCCAAAGCTGAAATGAGATTGTAGATTCAGATTTTTGTAAACTTTCGCTGTGGTTTTGCATTTGAGATTTCCCAGTAAAAATGTTGTGAGTGCTTGGAACAACAGCAGTCACCCACAGGTCCTCACAGGGCACCGAGGAGGCCATCAGGAGAAGGGGATGACTTTGCCATCTGCCTGGCTTGCAGGGGAAGGCTCTGTTGAGGCATGGATACGTGCAGGGTGGTGTTTGTGATTGACTGGGAACAATTACCGTTTATTCATAGCTAAATACAGTAACGATGCTCGGAAGCTAGGAAAGGACAAAGAAGAAGTGAAAGAGAAGGGAGAAGATAATGACATCTGAGGGGAAGAAGCAAGGACAGGAAAATGTGACGGCAGGGAGGATTAATGAGCAAATCTATGGGGAAGGGAAAAAGATTGCTTTTTTTTTTGCGCTTTAATTACCTCAACATCTTTTTATCCAGAACAAAGGCACAGAAGATTATGATTTTCATAAACCATTCAATCTCTCAACAGCTCCAGAGCTTCAGAGTAAATATTTGGGGGAGCGTCCCTTAGCAATGCTGTGTGCAGGCATGCGGTGTTATGTTGTCACGGCAGCCAGGTGCAAGGAGCAAACAGCCGCTGCTCCCTGCACACACACACGGCTCCTTGGACAGCATCTCTGGAGTCGTAGGAGAGCCGCAGGGTCGAAGCGAGGCGTGAGGTGCCCTGGATCACTGTTTCTGGGTGCACAGCATCCCCTGACCAGTGCTTCAGAAGTGCGGGGGTTCACGGAGGCTGAGCCGTGAACGTGTTATAGCCCTGGGTTATACCCTCCTACATAGTCCCTTGGAAATGCCAACAGGCTGGGCTTGGGCAACTTTACCAGTTTATATGCTGTGAAGATGGTATGTACGTCAGCGTAGTGTCCCGGCATTTCCAGCCTGTTTTGGCACTCTTACTCTGTAGAACAGGGATTTCTGCAGCTCAGTGGAACAGCCCAGGTTACCAGGAAGGAAAACCCTGGACGAACAAGAGGACCGTGAAAATTCCCACATGGACCTGGGGACTCTGGGGAATGGGATTTCCAGACCAATATTACTTTGGGAATGGGAGCAGTAATGGGCCCCTAGCTTTCAGAGAGCTTTGGAAGGAAAAACAAACTTCAAGTACTCCTGTGTAACTCAGTGGAGGTGTTTGGCAGTGGCACACTTCATCTCACCTTTGGTCTTCCCTTAAATTAAGCCTTTAAAAAGGGAAAGGAAACCCTAAAGAAGATGTTTAGTTTACATTAGCCTCTAGAAAAAATTGTCCTGCAGTAAGGGGTAGTTGTGTACCAAGCAGATGGTGCAGAGAGGAGGCTGTGTCCCTGGAGGGTCTGGCGGAGGTTGGGCACATCTGCTAGAAGTAGTGAGCAAAGCTGAGCTTTGCTTAGGACAGACTGACCCCGCGAGGTTCCTCCCAGCCCCCATTCCTCTGCTGTTACACTTACTGCTCTGAACAACACTTTGGTCTTCTTTGGAGAAGACCAGCTTGCAGTTGCAGTCAACTCATCTCAGAGGTGATTTGGGACACAAGGAGTGTGTCCTGGTGTTAAGTGCATTAACTAGCTTGGCAAGAAGTTATTGGTTGATCCTAACTCAAATATTGAGGACGCTGTAAGTTTCAAAAAAAATGACTTTTCATTCTGCCCACTCATAAAAGAAAGAAGTAGTGTTGATATGCTGAGTTATTGGTAGGTAAGAGTAGAAAAATAAAAGGAAATATCTGTCACATACAGACTTTTGGTCTAGCCCAAGGCAATGAAAGGATAGAATCAATTATTGTAGTGTATGAAGCAAGAAGAAAAAAAACCTGACTACTACATATAGTTTGACAAGTTAACAAGGAGCATAATAAAATATTACTCTGGCAGACTGAGAATTGATCAATCGGGCTAGGAATAATAGCTGTCATTTACTACTCTTATGTACAGTGTTGTGTGAACAGCTAGGTGAATTATACAGCAGACTTTCTTGAAGCATGAGCTATTGCCTGAGGCAAATGCAGAACCTGATGAAATGCTTTTCTAGGGTGATTTTAGCTACTGAGTGGCAGTCCCACTTCCATAGGAGAAGTGTGGAAGTAAAGTAGTTTTAGTTAGTAAGACAGCTTTGATGTAAGGTGGTTTACTTTGCTTTTAGCAGCTCAGCCCGGACTAATTCCGAACAACTAGATTGCCATGAAAGGCTTGGATCTTAAAGAAAAGCAAAACTAATAATGGCAAGACTGGCTTCCAAGATGCTTAGGGGGACATTTTTAGCAAGCTTTGCAAGGAATCACAGTAACCAGTCCTGTTCTTGAGTCCTTAGTGTCTGTTCCTCAAGCAGCAGAATGTCATTTGCCTTTGCAGTAGAATTTCAAAGATATCTGATTACGGCCCTTCCACATTTAGCTGGAGAAGACAAAGCAGTGAGCAATATACCTGTCGCCAGCRCCTGAGACGTTGACTACCTCCTCCCTGCTGATGTGGATGGCGGGATAGTGGGTAGCACAGAAGCTGGCAGCAGCAGTCTGTGTGGGGAGAGAAGGGAAGTTAGTGGTTATTGCCCAAGCTGATAAGGCCTGGTGTGGCTGATGCCATCCAGACCTGCATGGATGCCAAATAAAGAAAAGGGAAAAAAAAAAGCAATAATCTTTTTTCACACTTCAAAAGAGATCAGCGATTTAAATGAAGCTTCCGGAAAATGAAGCTTGCACTCATGAATATTCACAGTAAGCACATTTAAAACTAGCTGACTATAAACACTGCTGCTAGGAGCCAGCAGTATACGGACAGACAACATGGTTTTCTTTCAGAGCTGTGGATTCCACCCTCCCGAACACATACATTTACCAGCAGCGATGCCAAAGTTCCCCAGGACTGCTGCCATGCCACCAGAAATAGCAACGGTGCTAAGAAAGAAGCAACTGAGAGCTCAGAGGTTGTTTTCCATGCCCTTACTTGTTCGTGAGCTCCTGGACGAAGTGAGATGCTCCCTCCCAGGCTCTTGCCACACAGGAGGACGCCGTGAGCACCGAGGGTCACCACCACACAGCGCAGGTGGGCCAGCAAAGGGCGGGCCAGGGCCATTGCAGTCTGGACAACATCCTCCAACCTGGACGGCAGCTCTTCAGAGAGCAGGGAGGAAAAACAGTGGTATAACTTTAAAGGTCCTCAACTGGCCTTTTTATGGGCTGGCAGCCTATTTATGAGCACCACTGCTACTATTTATGAGCACTACTATTTATGAGCACTTCTGAAATGTGGTTGATATAAATTTTTTTCTTCAAATCATGGGAGACATGGAATTCTCCAACATTAGACTTCCATACCGTACCTCTATCCTATGCTGAGGAAACCACCCCTCATGGGACTAAACATGTGTCTGTAGGGATGAAAAAACTGTCATGAAGCATGACTTCCTTGTCTTAATGCTGCTGGATTTCCACCTGCATGTGGTGGGGTATTTCATTTCTGCAAAGAGTGGTACTGTTGGGACAGGTGCCCTCAGAGCATCATGCTTCAGAGACATGTTTACAAACCAGAGATTGTTCCTGTTTAACTGATGAAGTGAGGCAAGTGGGATCTCTGGTTCTGGACAAGGAGCCATCCCAGGCCTACTATGCTCTTTGATAGATCATCAGTCCGGCCTGGGCCGTACAACCCACGCAGAGATGGCTGTAAGGTGGAAGACACCAAGAGTGCTTATGAATCCCCATTATGTTACAACCCGATTTGCTTGAAATGGAAGCTGGAGCAGAAAATGCTCTTCTCCAGGATCTAGGTTATCTAAAAGTGTGACTGTCTCTTCTGAGCATTCAATACCTGCTGGCAGAGGGTTCCCGAGGGTCCGGTTTATTGCTCTTAGCTCTTGCAGGTTGGGGGAAATGTATGTGAGCGCTTTCCAGCTGTCTGAGAGGAATGGCTTAGAGGCCTTGTTCTCATCTGTTGGCTCATAGCACACTTCAAAACAACATTGCAATTGGTTAGTTAATTAATTAATTAGCAGTTCATCTCTATGTAAGAGCAGGATGCAGTGTAGAAAGCTTAGCGTGATCTGCACAACTGGGGTTATACATGTAATCTATTAGAAACTTAAATATTATTTCCCCCATGCTGGGGACAAGGTCTCCCAAGGTTTCCTTTCCGGTGCTCAGTAATGACGCAGTTGCGTCTGGCTCTGGAGTGATATAATCAGACTTCAGGTTTGTTACTCCTCTTAGCTGGTTTTGGAGCCTCTGCCAGGTTTTAAGAACATTGTCTCCTTCTTCAGGATTTGCTTTTAAAAACGAAGGCATAACTCCAAAGGTTTAGGAAGCCTTGTGAAGGGTTCCCAGCATACCAGGGGAGAGGGGTATGTATTTTATGGGAAGTGGGAGAGAAATCCTCTCAAAAGATGCTTTAGCACTTATTCTGAGAAGCAAACTATATTGCTGTTCAAACTGGCAGAAGCACAGACATTTGTGCTTGCCTTGAGATTAAAGGCAAAGAGAGCAGCTTTCCCTGGCTTTCTGGCAGTGCCCAAGGGCTATAGCACCTACACTACAGGAAATGTGATTTAGCTGCAGAATGAGAAAAACTCAGAGAAAGCAGAAATGTTTCATCCATTTGAAACAGAGTAGTAGTGTATAGAAAGGAGCGCTGAATAACACAGCATGTCAAACAATAACTGGGTATCTCCAGCAAGCAGCAGTGGAGAGCTCTCAGGGTGTGCGGAGTGTCTTGGCACACACCCTGTTAGGAGATACGGGGCCAGGGCTGGGTGAGTTCTCCTTACCTGCTAGCTGATGCTCTCTAGCTAGTTGGCAGACATACTGAATAGTGGGAAGAGGCACATTTCCATCAATGCAAACTAGCGGGGCCTGGCACAGGTTCTCCTTGAACTGGGACACCTAGTGAAAATCCAGGACACAGAGTAGTGACAGCTTGAGTCATTGCAGAGGGACAAAATGATTGCTAGTCAGACTCGGGATGTAGGATTTTCACTCGTATTGCAGCCCTTAGGTGCAGGCATGAACCTAAAAGACTGATTCCCTAAGGAAAATGGATTTTTCCATTTGCCTCATCTCCTCCCCTTTTTTCTCCTTCCCCTGCTCCCTACCATCAAGAGCTGGACTCAACYGGCAGGGCCCCTCCAGCAGAGAAAGGCAGTTGCTGGTCCTCCCTAGACCACTTTGGTACCCATGGGTCAGTCAGAGACCTACAGGGAAAGGGAATGCTGCTATTTAATGCCTGTAGGATTCCCTGGCTTGACTACGCCTTTGCTTGCTGCGCATGTAATTTAGATGTCCTGTGTGTACAATGCCTCCTAAGACAGGTTGTTCATCACAGTGTTTTACTCTAGGGTCCTACTGAATCGCATAGGGATGGGGGACAGTGGAGCAGTAGAGTGGGGAGCTGCCATTCCCTTCTTTGGCTCTCTGAGGCTGCTCAATCACTGCCTGAATACCAAGCCAGTGCTACAGGCACTCGTGCAGCATCCCACCCATGTCTCTGCTAATCCTGGCGGAAAGAAGGGCTGCCAGAATGCACTCTGCAGCAGAAGATTGGTTCAGAGTTTCCACTGGCCACAACTGTTTTGTAAAGCTCAGGAGAATTAATCTGTCAGGTAATGGTTTTCTGTGCCAAGGCTTGGGAGAGGCAGGGTGGGGATGGAAGTGGGAGCAATGACCATATTTTTCCCTAGCAAGTCTCCACCTCATGGGGATCCCACTGGTAAGTAAATTGCACTTAGCTTCCATGTCTCTGTCAGTCATGAAGCACAGGCTTTTGTTCTGTGGACAAAAGAAGGAGTAGGGAAGGAGGGTGCAGTGATGGGGCTTTCACTGAATCAGTCCTTAATCACTGCTTCCATTAGCCCTGACGTTTTGAAGGTTTGATGTGCTGAGCAGCAGTGCCTGTTGATACAACTCAGCATGTAGAAACAACAGGGATGGTGGGGAGGGGAGGGAACAGGAAAACTTGCTTTAAGCAGTGTTCTGTCCACTTTTTTTTGTTTTTTCCCTAAAGGGAGAAATACCATTTCTGCAGGTGGGCTAGATCTATTGCTGGCTTTAAGGTGCCAAAAATGATAGGTTAGCTGGGACTAGTTAGTGAAGAGGATTCTGGCCTACATGTCATGGGATGATAGTGGTGATACTGTATGGAGCAGAAACAGATCGAAGCTCCACCTGGGTCAGCAGCAACAGAGGGCTCTGGTAGCTTGCCATGCTGCTATCTCAGTGGCCAGTGTCTGGGGTTAACTTTAGGATTTCCCATGTTCCCTCTGCACACCCATTTCCTCCTGGTACAGCTTCACCAGTTGCCTTTTGTCACACGTCCACGCTCCTTCTCATAAGAAAAAGCTTACAAATCAGATGGTATGCATACGTATTGCTTTGTTATCTGGTGGTGGATGTCCATATCTCCCAAGCCAACGCTGAGCTCCCCAGCACTAGTGATTACCGCACAGTAAGTGGCTGTGCTCTTCCCCTCCAGCTGAAGGACGGTGCTCATGTCCTAGAAAAGGGAGGACAGTTATACATGGAGCACATTTCTCTTCCCTGCCACACTCAGCTCATTCTTTCTCTGTGCCCACCTGATCGGCAGCCCAGCTCGCTGTTCTCCCTTCAACCTCCCTTCTCCCTTGAGATAAGCAACATTTCAGAGGTATCTCGGTCTAGACAGTGCTGGCAAATGGCTATTTTTTARTATTTGCAATGCAACAAATGCCACAGGTTAAAGAAATCATTTAGTAAATGAGAGTGACAGGTCTCTGCCATGCAGTTCCATAGGTTGTGTCTCTGTCGTAACGCAAGAGTGGTCTGCAGCCCTGCCTGCTCCAGCCATCCATTCCTGTAGCTTGTGTGACACTTTGACGGCCTGCAGACATGCTGGCGTGTCTCGGTGGCACGGTCCAGCTAGCGGTTATGTTAGCCACCTCACTGACCGCACAGCCTGATTTTGAGGGTAGCCTTGGAGCCATTTTTACAGGAGTGTCACAGACATAGCTATGAGGCCTCCTTCCTCTGTGGGTCTTGTGAATGATCTGCTTAGAGAACTCAGGGCATTTCTTGGAATATACATGTGGATGGAGAAATGCATCTGCCCCAGTAGTTCACAGGGAAGTTGTTGGTTTTAAGGAAAGGGTCCTCTCCAACACTGGTGGTAATGTGTTTCATCACAGGCAAGGATTGCTTGGTGGCTGGCCAGCAAGTCCATCTTCCCTTGGGAGACTGCTCACTTTGATGGCACAAACTGTGCTGTGCTGGGTAGAGGAGGGATTATAGACCTGCTGCTATGAAGCCTTTATAAACCAAAAAAGAGTTCTTATTGCTTCATTTACTGAGTTGCTCAGGTAGCCAGAACTAAGGCTCCATGTGCTCTATTTGGATACCAGGGCCCTGAAGGCACTAATAGGCCTTAATGGCCCTGACCAGCCTCACCTGGGGGCTTCACCCACACCCCTGGCTTGTCTTTAGCCCTGCCTCTTCACCATGGAGGTGCCTGATGCCCTAGGATGGGGTTGCCCTCCTGGCTTTCTCTGCTCCCTGCTGGGGTGGTGATGCTCTGCCTTGCTGCCCCTGGTGAGCTCATGCTGCTCCTGACTCCCTGACCTTGGGGGACAAGCTGCTGCTTAAGTCAGGTATTCCTCTGGTGCACAGTTAGGGGTGTATGCGGTGATGTAGAGGACCCTACTCCTCTGACCTTGGGAGGTGTCCAGCCTGGGCTCCCAATTCCAGGTTTTCTCTGTCTTATGCTTTACCCAAAGCAGGCTGATTTTGGCATTGCTTTGTCTATCCTCAGGGTCAGGGTTTATATATTTCTGGTTGTGCTTAGGCCTTCCTAGAATTTTTCATGGTTCCTCCTGATTTACCTCTCTTCCTCCTTCAAGCACTACTCCCTGGAGCTGAATTCAGACCCCATGGTTCAGACTCCAAACGGTATATACACCTCGTCTGTGTTTTGGGGGGTGGTTCCTTGCCTTCTAATTGTCTGTAACTAAAGGAGCATTGAATTATTCCTACTCTTAGCCCGATGGAAGGTGGCTCTTATGTCTGCCAGGGTTGAGAAGACTTTTCCCTCTATGTAATGACATCACTTCCGTGCTTCTGAGGTGCCACTACTGTGCAACGTACCATGTGGCGACAGTAGTGCAGGACGGACTCTGAATGTTCATCCTTCCCCATGGCTGATAAAAAGAGAGGAGTCTGTCCAAGACGGCTTAAGCAGTCTAAAAAGCAAATGGAAACAAAAGATATTAATAAATCCATCAGAGTACTGCGAACACAGTGACAGCCTGTGCAGGATGAGTGTCTGTAGGAAAGCCCTCTCCTGGAAAACTTAATGCCCATCAATCCTTGTCTAGAAGGACGTTCAAGATGAAACTTGGCCACAGCTCCTACAAATGACTGGCTGGGGTTGAGTGGGGTGACCTACATCTGCCTGATGCACTGGCACTCTGAATTCTCTCGATTTTTTGGAACACCTGGAAGTGGAGGAAAAGAGAAGAAGGGGGAAGAAACTTCTGCACTTCCCTGGCATCATCTCCTTTACCATCACAGGCACATGGGCTTTCCCACATTGCTTCTGTATGCGGCCTTTCCTGCTGCTGGCCTTCCCACACTGCTGTTCCCACCATGCTATCTTACTAGAACCGCTGAATCTGAATGGATACACTGGAAACCCTTCTTCCTCTCCCTTCAGGTTACCACAAATTATACCTCAGTGGGTGGCATGGGTGGCATTTTTTTTTTCTGCTCAAGCTTCCCCATTTGTGATCTGAAGTGGTAGTAGATTTGCGTTAGGAAGATTTGGGCAAGGTCAAAAAGCCAATAATCCTAAAATCTTTTTGTAATCTGCTCCTGCTAATTTCAATACCTTAACACTGGTCTGCTGCTGCTTGTGGTGGAGCACCAGGCACAGCGTGATCCCTTCCTGTTGCCAACAGCTGTAGCCCTTTCTCTTCTACACTAATTCCTGCACCTCAGTTCCTCTTGTCTGTGGTGCATCGATGATCATCTTTGAATAAGCCTATTCCTTTCAAATGTTTGCTCAAGACATACTTCTATTGTGACTATAACCTAGCATTAATTCAACACTGAGGGCCAGGCTGTTCAGCAGTCATTGGAGATCACTGATGCTTATTTAACTTTGATTTGGGGTCACTGTGCTATATGCTAGTTAACTTCGTATTTGTGGACCTTTCTTTTCCTGACCCCAACTCCCTCCCATCTTATTTCTTGGAAAGGCCCCTGCCTTTTCCAGGCAGTCTGCTCACTGGTATATTGCCTAACGTGTCCCAGATCTTAACAGCATTCAAGAGCTCCTGCTGTTGAAGGAATACCAAAGGACAAATCACAGCTGGCATGCACCCACAGGCAAACCCAAGCACTAGGCACCTGCCAAGTTTCTTCCAACGCCACCAAAGGTTCGTCTCACTCTTCCAGCATTTGTTTGCCCACCACCCTGGAAGAATAAATTGTTAATTGGCAAAACTGGGAGGGCTACTTGGCATAGATGCTACATCTCCATTAACATGTGACATGAAGTTGATGCTGCTGAAACATAGGTCAGCAATTAGAGGGGGCAGAAGCCATCCAGCTACCAGACTGAGGGCAATGCAAACTTCCACAGCCCATCTACACACTTCAGCTGTGATGACAAAGGCCCACTTCCTAAGAGGGGATATTAGTTTGGACTCACCATGCATTGCTATTTTGGTCTTATTTGTGAAGACGTCTTAGAACAATGCTAACGAGTGTTTCAGTCGATAGGACCAGCCCTCTGAATTTACCTGCTCACATCGGTGCTGGGAATCCAGAGCTGCTGACCCAGACCTGATGGGCCCTGCAGCTGTCTTCAGGCCACTTAGGTCCCCCAATAAGCAGTCTGGGTTTTTTGGTTTTTGGTTGGTCGTCCCCCCCCCCCCCGAAGGTAAAGTAAGAATTGTTACCTTTGCCTATGTTGCCTCTGTACTTTGCTTGTGGAAGGATCTGTTTCAGTGTCTGAATACTTTTTCACTCACCCTTCTCTTCCCAAACATCTCCCTCATCAAAAATACCCTTCTTCTCCACCTATGTGGTTATCAACTTCTCTTTTTCTCTTGCCTCTGCTTTCCACTCTTCTGTCTACCGGTCAGTCTGTCACAAACAGCCAAATAGTCAGAACACAGGCAGTCCCTCACCTATCTCCTCCTCCGTCTAATTCTCCTGCCAGAAGAATTACATCAGTAAATGCTCAGATCAATTTGGGCTTCATCTGGCTATCAAACGGTTTTAAAGCTCTTGTTTCATAAAATCCTGAAACAGATTTTTCCATTTCTGAAGACAGCTTGCCATTGGCGGTCATAATGATCTTCACAGTTCTGGATAATATGGAGCTTTCAAGAGTATTTTGAGCATTTCGGTGGCAAGTGCTGAAGCATGTGCATGCCTGTACATAGCAGCTCCTGGCCCAGACTCTCTCTGCTCCGTGTTAGCCCAGCTGCACCAGAATACTCCTGCACATCCACATCTTTCTTGCTTGTAAACACCACTATCTATCCTGAACAAGTAAATGTATTGCCATCTCACAGTAAGAAATATTCTGCCTCCAACCCATCACTGGTTTTGGGCGTTCTCAAAACTCATACTGAAGCTCCCCAAGGACCCTTCCTTCTTCCCGCATCCGAAGCTGAACATCAGTCCTTTGCACACAATGCTTTCTTACGCAACTGTAAGAGGCTGCTCTCCCATCTAAATATGCTCTTTTATTCTTCTTCTGACCTCCAGGCTTCTTTTGTTTGCCATGACTCTCCCCAGTTCTGTAGTCTGTAAGACTTGGTGCTAATTCTTGACACCTTTGCTTTTCTGTCTGGCAGTTCTCCAAGCCCTGAACCGCCCAGACCACCTGAGCAGAACTGTCTGTATATAAGCATCCTGTGGTCTCTGTCTATCTTTCCACTACTTGTCAATCCTCATTAACCCAAATGCCCCTCTGTTACATTTACTCGTGTTCCCTGGGAATTGCCACTGGCGCTTCCAAGAATGAGGATATTTCCATCTTGCAACTGTCTCCTGTGGGGTGTTGCAGATTTCGAAAGCACTGAGCTTGGCTATTTTAACTCTGAAGCTCACTATCATAATAGAGGCAGCCAAGGGGAAAAAAAAAAAGCCCAAACAAAAACAAACAAAAAAACCACCTACTCCAAAGTAAAAAGCAAGGATGCTTGTTTAGGCAAGTCAAACAACATGGCTTTGAACACTGGCCCCTATTTCAATATTAAAAGAGGGTACTAACTGCCATCAGTAATGAGCACAAACTGTATTTTATGCACTTCCACTATCTGTTTTTCAAAACTGATGCTAGCAGGAATGTTGAAAATACTCATGAGCTCCTTTCATTGTCTGGCACACTGATCTTCTCTTTTAGTCCCCCGCACATCCCAAAGGCAGATTTTCAGGCTTTTTATGCCAAGCCTTGCCCTAACAGCCGATGTACCAGCCTCCTGCTCAGGGACCCAGCTATGGGTGACCTCTGCTGTTGTACAACCCCACAGGGCCTAAAAGAAATGAAGATGCTAAATCTCTCTTTAAAGTAGCAGATGAGTGCAGTGAGAAAGAAACTAGCAGCCTGCTTTTGAAGAAAAAGAAATGACTGGCTCTTATTGCACCTTGCCAGCTCAGCCGGTAACTCTAAGTCTGAGCGGTACTCGGGTATGTCGTCTGCGTTGTGTTCAGGTGGGGCTGGCTGAGATGAAAGAGCTTAGATGACAATGGGCTTGCTGAGGTGATTCGAAATAAGACTGGCCTGATGCTTTCTGGTAATGTTTCAGAGAATTAAGAGAGTCTCTGGGACCTTCTTCCATGTCCTAAGAGGTTTGAATTCCTAATGTAAAAATGAGACTCCGCTCAACTTCTGGGTATCCTGAGGGAGTTATAACCATAATGCTTCTTCCAGCACCTTTCTCTGAGCAAGACCATGCATCCTTCTCTGCAGATCAGATAGTTACTTATAAAGCACTTTACTTCTGGATAGACTTGAAAGCCATGTGGGAATTACAACCAGGATAGAATACATCTGCTTTCTTGCTAACTGGGACAGCATGAGGTGTGAGTGGTACCCCAGTGCTCTGCAACAAATCTAACATGCATAAGGGTGGGACCTGCTGGGTGCTGAGCCCTTTGAAAAAATACCTCTTTAAAGGCCAAAACAAAGCAATGCTGTTGGGGGTGCCTTTTCCTCTGTGCCTAACCACAGCAGCTGTCAGCAGGAATGTTTTGGCTGTCAGTTCCTGAATCCTCCTGCAGCCTGGCATTTGGGTAGCTGCCACAATGGGCCATCAGCTCTAGGACTTGCTGCTATACAGAAGGGCAGCTAATGCCTCACTTTTTCATGCAATGTTAAAATCTCCTTTTTCCCTGTCAGCTGTTCCCAGCAGGGTCTATAGCTGCCCTAGGCCCCTCACCATTCCATGGGTGGTCCAGGGATCTGCACTCACATCTGACATGCCAAGGGGTGGCTGCCCACCCTTGGACACAGCTCAGTGTGGGGTATGTATGTTACCAGTTAGATCACAGCTGAAACAGTTGAACTTTTGGTTTTGCAAGTCTTCATAGCTGATGCCACAGCATGTGTCACCCTTGACCATTACAATACTCTTTGGCCTCTGCCTCTGTATCACTGAATAGCCAACTTCCTTAAGGACAGCTTCCCCAGCACGTCTTTCCCTACCTGACTGAGAGGTCTTCACAGATTGCCCCATCTGACGGCAGGAGTTTCCTGCCTCGGCAATCAGCATAGAGTAATTTGAGACTCCAAACAACTTTGGAGCAAGCTTCACCACCTCAATCTCTAGTACTTCATATAGCTCAAGAAAAATTGTATAGGCTATGCAAATGGCTGCCATTTGCACGGCGAAGTCCCAGGTCTGTTCCACTTTAGCTTCTTGGTTGTTTCTTGGTCAAACCAAATTGAGAGGGAGAGGGTCTGGTGACATTTAAAATGTTCTATTTTTCTTTTTCTTTTTTTTTTCTTTTTTTTGTGACTCAAATCCTTTATGATGGAGGAAGTTGGCTCTCTTGTTTAGCTGTAACTGTGTCAGTACTACTTTTCTTGAAGGTTTCTTACCACTGTGGGTACTTTGCTCAGAGACCCTTACTCCTTTTCATGGTGCTTTCCATAGCTAAGATGGTCCCAGGCAGCCAGAGCTGGCTCTTACCTGGGGATTTCCTCCCTATAGGGTCTGTCCTTGAATTAGAGGTTGTCATAGCACAGTGAGGATCTTTACCCATAGCTTCTAGCTGTTTGCATATGTGCTTTGAGAGTCCCCTGGGCAGCTCTTCTGCTAAAAATGCTCTTTGGGCTTATGGCATCAGAGAATAGCCCCAAGGCACCTTAACATGGACTGTAGAGGCCAGAGTCATATGTGGAGATTGTAAGGACGATACATTGCTCTGTCCCTGTCTTGAGTGGTAGGGTTAGTGACTTTCAGCACAGGAACAGAGTAGGTCAGTATGTACCACCCCATTGCCCACCTAGACAACACACCAAATATGCAGCACTACACCTCCCAAGTTTGTGCATGTGTGTGCATACAGACATGTGGATATCATGCACGGATACCACCTTCCCCCTCACCCTGCTTTGGTTTGGCACTCCTGTAAAAGTAGTTGGAAATGGCAGTGGTGCTAAGAAAGCTGTTATAGATACAGTACCAGGATGACAGGGTTCTGCGCCTTGGCTATAAAGTCAACGTTGATACCTCCAATCACCACCTTTAAGAGGGAAGAAAGAGGTAAAAAGTGGTTGGAAGGACTTGAGGGAAAAGTTTCCAAGGCTTCTTTGCTTTTCTTAGTCACTTTTCCCACTGTCTTGAAAGCTATCTAATTTACAGTGTGAAGGCCTATGCTTATTTTGGATGGCTAGACACAGGTCTGTACAATCCCGATCAGAAAGAATGGAAATCTCTTCTATATGTTGCTTTATGAATTATGCCTGCTCATAGCCAGCCCCAGCATGGCAGGTGGGATGTTATTGTGTACGCATTATGGGTGCTGGCAGTTTCTCTGTGTGGTGATAGAGTAATTAATATAAGAAGTTGCATGGGTCTGGTCATGTCGGTGCCCTTGAAGCCATCTCTCTTGGGACAATTTTTGACCTACCAAACCTCAGAAACATTCAAGCACTTCTGTGTAAAAAAAGCAAAGAAAATGGGAAAAAAGTGGGCAGAAAAATGCAGTCATTTTTTGCAAGGTCCCAGGAGAAATTGCCATACCCAGTGACACTTTGTGGATCACTGTCTTATTGTCCTACAAAGCCAGAAAGAGCAGTACAGCTCCACAAACAGGAAGTTTCCAGATTCTTTGGGGACATACAGCTGTTTTTTCTCATTCCATCAAATGCTGGGTTATTGCCTCTGGAGTCACTGCCCTCTTTTATGTTGACAAATCCTATTGCAAATGGGGTTTAGAAAATTTTTCAGCTCTCTAAAGACCACCTAAAATAGATTTCCTGTAAATTATGTGGCACATACAAAATCCAAGATAGTGAATAGAGTATTAAGGTTATAATGGATCTTGTTTGGGATATGCTGCACCTCTTGTAATTTTGGCAATCATGAGCAGGAGGCCAACAAAAAGAGATATTTATAAAACACATATGGCTCAGCAGCTCAAAATATCTCCACCCACCCTCTTCCAGGTCTACTCCTGTAGTCACGAGTTCCCTGGCACTGAGAGCAATACAGTTGAAGTTGTACGTAAGGGCACAATAAAAGGTGAAAAGGTGATTAAAGTTTTAATGGATTTGATGGTCTAAGACTTAATGGGATTAGGCCACTGACAGTGCTTATTTCCTGTAAATGTGGATAGGGGGAGGAAGAGAGGATATTTATCTGAGAAGAATAAAAAATATTAGAGAATGTCTGCCAGTGTGAAGCAGAAGCATTGGTCTCTGGCTGAGTCACCTTTTACTTCTGGGAACAGATATAAATTTATCCTGTGCTGTCAGCAGAGAGGAATTATATGGATGGCAGCAGGGGACTCACTGGCTGAGGTGGGGTTGTGTCCTCTCGCCGAGGCAGGTTCCCCTTCCTTCTGGCTTTCTGTACTTTGCTCAGGGCCACTGCAATACAGCTGCCCACTCTGGCATTGTTCTGGATCAGAGCAAGGTCTGTTTGGCATTTCTTTGAGGAAAAGAAAAAATACCAGCAAGATCGACCTGTCAGAAGCCTATGTAGGAACTGCCTAGAGGGAGAAAGCAGAAGATACATGCTGTGAGACTTGATAGATTTGATCCCCTATGCCATAATCCTTTGGGGGCACACATGCTGGGTTACAACACTGCATGAACACCCTGAATTTTTAAATTTTTTCATCTTCCTCCCCATGTCCACGGAGAGGAAACCTGTCATCTCCATTTGACAGATAGGGAACAGAAGCAAAGGCTTCACAGAGAAAAGAGAAAGTGAAGTGCTTAAACTGGAGCTGAGAGAGAGTAAAAAACCTTGAGGATCTTGGCCAGCTTTTCCAGAACTAGATGCCTAATGAGATTTTTGCCAAGTCTCTATAAGCCCGTTTTTTATCAGTTTCACTGGCAGCAGAGTATCAGAGGCTTTGAAAGCCCCACTTTCTGGCTGCGTACAGCTCTAATAACCAAAAATGCCTTTACCAATCTGCCCTGACTGACCAGCTATGAGGTCTTCTAGAGGGCTGGCAGCAGAGCCTGGACATGAACCTGGCTCTCCCAGATGCTATGTCAGCATCCCAGCCAGTAGATCTGCCTTTCTCTTGCCTGTGCAAGAGGATTCCTGCTCATCCAGGGGTATTTTCCTTCCAAGTTTCTCTTACTCTGCACCAGCATGAAGAGTTGGATAAGGCGGTATGATGTATAACACAGTGCTCTGGGAAGCCCAGGTACCTTCCAGTGTGCAACCCCACCATGGGCAACAGTGTCCTGAGACTCCATCACGGAGCAGGCAAGCTCATGGATCAGATGTGAGGGATCTGTTTGGGCTCTGGACCACCTGCTGTCTGTGCTGGCCTCCAATTTTTAATGCAAAAGTGGATAAGGACATTAAGGGTGCCCCTGAAAAAGCAGGATGCAGTCACTAAGCTCTCATCTGTTTGCAGATACTGAAGTGTCTGCCCCTTGCTAGACTGCCAATAAAGTGACAGCTTTTTCCAGCAAGCATTATCAGAACAGATATGAAGTACACTGGAGTACTTTTTTCCCCCCATTCAGTAAAAGGATACTGGAGTCCAGCGATTTCCCATCAGTTAATTCATTGATCTTCTGTAACATAAAAGGGGTCAGTTCTTTGCCTGTGATCCCTTTGGACCTGCAAATGTAAATAAAATGCCTGCAGATGAGAAGGACCGAGCTGAAACAGCATCAGAGAAGCACTGCTGCTAGCAGATACTTTATCTCCATAACCACATACCATAAAATGTCCTGTAAACAAGCTTGAGGTTAGATAAAACTATGGTTGAAAGCATGTTGTGGGCTCACCCGTGCCTGAGGTTAAGCTGTGCTACAGCCCCTGCAGCAGCATCCCTGAAGTTTTTTACTTCCCCAAGACCACCAGGTGAGCAAAGGATAGGTCTTAGGTTGCTTCTCACCTGGCTTCACTGAGAGCTTGCTGGATGGCCTCTTCGATGACCTGGCCTGAGGCAGCTCGCTCCTGGGGACAGGGCACTGCTATCAGCACCCCGCTGCTCAGGCCTAGCCCCAAAGCGCTGGCTGGGAGAGGACAGGCAGATCGTTAGCTGTTTTCCTTGGATAAATTAAATGCTGAAGGAAAAGGATAGAGGAGAGTGGGCATGGGGTGAAGGAACCCACAGTGCTGGAGCTCCTGTTCTTAGCTGACCCAAGGACAGGCTCTTTTCCAGCTACCAATCAATTTACATCTGCCTATTTATTTTGAGCCTGTCTGTACAATAAAAGGGGCAAAGAATTTTTTTTTTTTTTAAAGAAAACTGATTCCACTTCTGAAGGCCCAGAAGCTGTTTTTGTAAACACATTAACATACGTGTTCTTTCCACTTCACCAGTGTGAACAAAACCTGTATGAGCATGCCAAGGTGGCTGCTGTACTTTACTTGCTGTAAAGACTGAACTTCCCTCCTACTTTATTTTCAAAGTGCTGAAGCAGGAATGGAAGAGGTGGGATGGCTTGTTTTTTGGGACAAACTCTTCTCCATAGTTAAAAAAGAAAGTGCCTCATCCAAGGTGATTTTTGTGTCCCTCTTTTCCAGGGCGCTACATGGGCCTTTCCCTTCTGAAACACACCAATGAGTTCAGCTGCCTCCTCTTCGTCCCGGACGTGATATGGTGCCTGGAAGCCACTCTGGCATGAGAAGAAGGCTGGGAACTCCCTTGACTCTCCAAAGGCAGCCACGCAGACTCCCTGAGTCTCCTGCAGCAGTGGAGAAGAGACAAGCAGGTAATCAGTGGAGGGAAAGGGGACCCGCCAAAAGAATGGGATTTTTTCCTTCTACTGAGCTAGAAACTGCCTTTCTTTAGCACAGGGTTGGGTTATTTTTATACATCCCATTCTATTCTGTTCTATCACCAACATTTTTCAAAGCAAAGAGCCAGACATGGTAACTGCTTAGACAGAATCTGGCTTACTGAGACACAGGAGACATGCATGTCCTTTGCTTGTGCTCGGAGCTGATCAAAAGCCATGCAGCTGTCATTAGTGCAATACTGAGTCCAAGGTAACAACCTGTGATCTGAAGATATGTCATGAGCTGACAGGAATATAAATGAGTTCTGTTTGCGATTGAGAAGTATTGATGTTGGCTGTCACCTGAAGTGCTGGCCCTGGTGGTTTCCAACATACCAAACCTTAAAAAGTGACTACTGAAAATCATCTTGATTCCCATTTTAATCCTGATTTTATTTTAGTGTTTGATGGATCTAGCTTGCTTGATCCATCAATTCTGGAGCATTGTCCCAGAAAAGCAAATCTAAGGCCAGAGAAAGAGGGCATGGCTAGTGTTGCCTTTGGCCTCAGTTGGAACAGCTGCTGGAACAGTCCCTTGGGCATGGATAGATTTATGTTAGGGAGCAGCCCAGTGCTTGTATAGCTCCAGGACTAGAGAACTGTAAATATGGCTTCACGTCCTCTCAATAGTCGTTTCTAAAAATCTTAGGCTGAATACCTACTCCAACACCACTGGGCATTCTGTACACAAAGTACAACATTATCTGCTTTCAGGCTTAGCAGCCCATGCTACCTACCAGATATTCCAGTGTCCTGCCAATATCAAGGATAGACTTGACTCCTGCAGATACAACAGCAACCGGGGTTCGTCCTAGCTCTGTCAAGTCAGCACTCACATCCAGAGCTGTCAAGGGACAAGCAGCCATTGTGTCGGTAATTGTGTTGTCCTCCAAGCTGATGTGATCTGCCCTCTTAAAAAGCTATACCTGCCTGGGATGCCACTGCCTGCTTTTGTAACCACTTAGATCCACAAACAAATTATCACAGGTTTAGATCGTGCCTTTAGGTGTTGAGACTGAAAGAGATATTGACAAAAAGAAGTCACATGGCTTAGGGCAGAGGTGCAGCCTTGCACTGTATCTCTCGGCTCTTTGATCACATCGATAAACAGCATGCAAAAATTTGGTAGAAAAGAAAGAAGAAGGTGTTATATAGCAAGGACAAAGTTTAAGGAGATGGAATATAATTTAAGTAGATTTTGATTTTGGTATTGACATCACTGGCAAAAAAAGCACCACAGGAGCTTTGCTGACCTCGGGAAACTCCCTGGTCTGGAATTTACATCACATCTGAAAGGGATGGCATCCAGCAGGGCAGCGCACTTACGCTATGCTAGGAATATATATGGCTAAGAAGAGAGAACGTACTTAAAGGTCACAAACTACACTGCCAAGGCTGGGCCATTTTCCAGAGAGGAGCATAGACCTCTAACACGGACCAGGGCCTAAGTCTCTTTTGTGGTGAGACTCCTTCTCCTCAGCTGAGAGACAGTCGATAACAACACTGTGCTCGGTAGCCAGTATCAGGTTATCCAGCCATTACAAAGTGGGAGAGGTACAGTCAGCTCCTGTTGCACCAGAAAACAATATCCATATAACCCCGTGTAAGCAAAGGATAAAGAGAAACTCCCACCCTCTTAACAACTGGCCAGTGCTCAAGAGGAGTATTTTGAAGCTTCTGGAAAGGAGACACCAGGGAGAAAACCACCATAGTATGGTCAAGAAGAATGATAACTTTACTCTTCTGAACAGACAGTTACTGCAGGACAGAGTGGGGAAAAAGGAAAAAGATGTAATTAAATAAAACAGTAGCAACATAGAGAAAAGTAGAATGTATTGATTTTCTTACTGTTCTCTCCTCCCCGATGGACGCCTCCTATGCCACCTGTCACAAACACGGGGATTCCTGCTTTGTGTGCAGCAATCATTGTTCCGGACACGGTAGTCCCACCAGACAAGCCCTGTCAGGGGACAATCAGTCACAGTCAGCACCCAGGGTGACACAGAGAATACCGCATGTGGGCAGCTATGGTTGTGGTCTGACATGCAGCAGTGTCACAACAGCCTGCTGTCACCAGCTGACAAGTGAAATTCTGATACAAATATTTTATTAGGCAAAAACGCAGAGGAATCGTTGTCCCTGCTACGTAAGCATTTCTTGCCCTGATGATAGCAAAGGCCTTTGTTCTCCAGGGTTTTCCAACCAGAAGGCTTCACGGGCAGCTAGTGTCACCTTAAGCTGTCACTTTAAGCTCGGGATGGCCTTTGTGTCACATAGTTTACATGTAATGTGATGATGCCTTATCATGCCAATAAGAATATTCTTAGCCAAGTGCTCATGGCTTGCCAGCCAATCCAGAATGACTTTTCAGGAGCACTGTTTCATGGCTGCTATTCCCTTACTCTGTTGTATTTTGACTCTAGATAGGACCATGTTTGAGCTTACCAATAAGATACCACTTTACATGATATTTTCAAGAGGTTTAAAAGCCACCTGGCTTGAAGCTGGAAAGCACTATACTATTGCTGTATAGAAAACACCACAATAGAAAGTCTGCATAGCATACCTGGCTGAGGACGAAAGGAAGATCTCTCCGAGACACTTTAACTACATTTTTACTGCTTGCCAAGAACTCGAGTTCCTCGTCTGTGAGTCCCACGTGGATTTGACCCCTTAAAATACCTACAGTGGCTGGCACTGCTCCATTTGTTGTTACAATTTCTTCCACCTCTCTGGCCATACTAGAATAAGATAAACAAGACAACAATCATGAAATTAGTGAGGCAAACAATCAGACAAGAAAACTGCCATGTTTGATGGCCATCATTCCCAGTTTCCAGTTTTATACAGTTCTTGTGATTTCAGCTAAGTCCAGTTCCTCTTCTGTATCTTCCTAATGGCAGAAGTCTTTGCACTTGATTTTGCAGAAGTGCAGAGCTCCCATTTTCAGGACAGCAATGTCCAAGCTCTGTGCTTCATTTTTGAGAAAAATCACTTGGTTTACAGGCAAATCTGATTGTACAATAGACTACTGAAAATAGGGATCTTCTCAAAATAGGACCTTTCTGTATCTATTATCACCTGTTATTTCTCTGACATCACAGACCTTCACAGAAACCCCAGGTAATTCAAGCCCTGCTCAAATGACCGGGATATATTCTTCACAGTACAGGCAGTTAGATATAGAGTAACAACAGTGCCAAAAAGCTGCAGCCTCAGGATACTCTAGGGCTGCAGACTAGGCCTTTCTAAGCTTTGCAGGTTTTAGACTTGATCATTCATACACTATCCTTTTTAAGAGCAGCTTCTTCTCCCTTTCCGAGCTATCTGTATATACGCTAGGCAATCTTTAACTACTGAAACTACCTCCTCCCCAAACCCGCGTTTTTAGAGCTTCATTCTAAGACAGAATGTCAGGCAGAATAATGACCAGGTAAAAAGCAAGATGGAAAATCAATACCGAAACCTTCCTGTGCTTTCTGGAAGCAAGGATGGAGGAGAGACTGCAGTGATTTCTGGCACTGTAACTCAATGAAACACAAGTCTACTGAACATCAATAAATAAAGGGTAGAGGTGGGGGGATTTCTATGCAGGTACAGAGGGCAGCAAGAGGGACCAGCAGCTCTCACAGTAGCTGCTCTGAGTGGTGCTAAGGAACAGATTTCACTATTGTGTTCCAATCCTTTTTGCGTTACAAAAGATATACCGAAAGAAACTGCAGAGTGTTTTCAATGTCTGTACAAACTATGCAGCTGAAAAGGCTGGTAGCTCTCAGAGCAAGTGATGGCATTATCTGTTGCCGCATTTTAAAGGAAGCCAGAAATTTAAGGTGTTGGATAAGGAGATAAATAGGTACCCCATATGTGTCCTTAAAAGTCCAAATACAATTGTTTTACACTGGAGCTCATATTCTGCATGCCTAGCAACCTGACATTTCCATTTGCTCTACAAGATTTTGGCTGATACCGAGCCACCAATTATATGCTTTGTTCTTACAACTTTGTTGAAGGAGGAACATCAAAATCCACCACCTCAGATTCTGAGGATAGGCCATGCCGTGTGTAATGATGGTGCTTTCCAAGGCTACGACTGGTCTTCCCTCCATCAGGGCTTCCTTTACGGAGGGCTGAATCCTGACATAAGCACCTGGGGATAAACACAGAAAAGTGAATTATTTGCGTGGGTATTTGCAGTAACTACTGAGCTGTTTTATAAAAGGCAAATAGTCATCATCACGGTAAATTTATCCCCCTCTTCAGCTGTTCTTTGGGGTGAATTCACAAATAACTTCATGAAGACTAAGGCTGTGTTTTATGTGAGTGAAATATTTGCAAAATATCTCTACTGTTAATATGAATCATAATCCTCCTCATCATCATCACTGAGTGTTCCTCTGCCACYGTTTTTGCAGCTGTGTTGTCATTGGCTCCAGTAACATTACTTTAAATTAACATTACTGTGAACGAACTGAGCTCTGCAACCATGCCCAAAGAATATGTTTTAAAAGAGTGGAAACACCAAGGATACCATAGTAACTCAATATATTATAAGACTATTGTGCATCAAGACTATTGTTGCTCTTTGCTTTGCTCCCAGAACACTGCTGGCAAGGTCCCTGCTGCATTCAGATGAGGAAAATGTTTTCCACCCAGGAACTGTTTCAGAATACACTACTCACCATGCAGAAATCTTCTCACCTGGGTGGTCCCACATGCCACAGTGGACACATGTCTTCCCAGGCTATAGGTTATCTTCCTAATCATCTTGTGCATATGGATGGTCCTGAGTTAAGAAAAGTCAGGTAAAAATGAAAGAAGTAATTTAGCAATGATGTGACCATGTGAAGCTAAACATACAATCTCTTGCCTTGACCTTGGAAGGTAAACAACCTTTGTGCAAGAGATTGCCTGGAGACTCCTGGTGTTTCAAGCATGAGCCAGGGTATCAAAGCAAAATGTTAAGCTGCAGAAATGGAATTGGGAGAGTTCACCTGGCCCACTGTCAGTGCTGGGCTGAAATCGTGGTGGAGCAGAGGAAAGGATGAGGAGTAATGAACTAGAGGGAGTTTTGAAGTAGACAACCTTTTAATTTCCAAAGCTACTTGCTCGTGACAAATTGCAGGCTCAGCCACTGCCACCTCCAACCTGAAAGATCACAAGAAGAAATGTACAAGGCGGATGCAGGCAGAGGAACGCTATAAAGAGATGAACCTGGTTTTTGCCGGTGTCTAGGAGGAAACAAGCAGTTCAGTAAAATAAAGAAAGGACCTGAGAACTGGTAAACCAAACTGTAACTACAAGGAGGAAAGAGCAGCTTTCCCTAGAGCCAGGAGTGCTTTATGTAGGCTCACGTTACATCATCCTTCTTAGTGCAAAGCCTTGGAAGCAGAGTGGCAATTCAGCCCCGGCAACAAACTCCAGAACTCCTCTGGTCTCTTAGCAACTCCTATTCACTTTAATTAAATTCATTTCCAAACAGAAAAAGAGGGGGAGAGAGTTGTAAAGGTTAAGAGACTGGTCTGGTCTGGGCCTCAGGGCAGTTTCACTCAATGCCTGGCTGCTTCACATATTTTCCCTGGGCATTTGGTCATATCCCACCAGCCTTTCTATTCCTCACCCCTTCACCAGGAGGAGAGGATTCCTTTCTTCAGTCCTTTGTACCTATTGTTAATTTAGATGGTAAATTAATTAGAATACAGTACTGTGTTCATGTTACATTTAGCAGAACATGGCTCTGATCTCAGTACAGTGTGTAACACGACAGGTATACAGAACCATCTTATACCCAGGAGGAGGGGTTTTTTGCCCAAATCTAAAGACTCAGCTATACAGGACAGCTGGGGCTGTGTAACACAGGAAAAGAGGGACCGGTTCTGCTAGACATCTCAAGCCATCAAGACAGACGTTGTCGTAAGAAGCAATACACACCTTACAGAAACTGTAAGACTTTTTCCCATTTTCAAAGTCCTTTTAAAGACAAAAATCTTAATTAAGTTTATGGAATCATATCATGACACAAAAGTGGCAAAAGCTCTTACTTCATGCTTACAACCTCTGCCTGTGCAGTGCTAAGCCCAGCAGCCAGCAGCCTGAGCAGTTCATGCAAATGTTCTGGTATCGCTCTGTGTGTGTGTGTGTGTGTACACATCCCTCGCTCTCCGGGGCAAAGTCAGCTTTGGAATAAATTCATTAAGCCAACAAGGTTACGCCAAGGATCGGCTGAGCTTCTCGAGTTGTGCTCTGAATTTTAACAACCCCCCAAACTCTGAAGCACAATAGCCAGGAGTCCCCAAGCTGTGCTGGCCAGTGGATAAAAACCAGCTGGTCTCCACCTGAAACCCAACACGAATTAGCTGATGTTCGCTGGAAACTCAGCCAACACTCAGCCTGAGCTGGCTGAAAGATTTTTGAAGCTTGCAAGTTTTGCAGCGAGACCCATCCGACTTTCCACCTTGTAACGAAACTTTGCAGATTCCTAGTGCAAGTTTCAGGCAGCTCTAGCATAGACCAGCTTTCCTCCCTCCTCCAAACTGTCCCTGCTCGCCTCCCCTCGTGATCGATCCTGCGCATCCGACCTCATGGAGCAATGGCCTGGCGTGTCTCTTACCTCTGGGCGTCCGTCTCATGTAGGGAGGCTGGGTGGGTACTGGAGCAGTGCCTGGGCAGCCCTGGGAGAGGGCGGGCGGAGGGGGGGCTGGCAGCAGCATGGGGGTGCGCAGGCCGGCGCTCCTGGCTGAGAGAGCCCATTTATTATTAACCACAGGCGCAGCTGAGCCCTGCAACTGCTCGCTGCCTGGGGCACAGGGGGCCATTTCACGACGGGGCGAGGAAAGCTTCTGTGATTATTTTTGTTCACACGGTGCCAGATTTTCCCCTCTCTCTTTAAAAGACTTTTCTCATTTTTCAGATTCCTTGGCTGTTAGATTTTTTTTTTTTAATCAGTGAATTCATTGCTCACTAAAACAATGCCTCTGCAGACTGAGCCCCTTTGTTCTTATTCCCAAAAAGCAGAGGAATTGCATTCATGCCTCCCCCGCAACTTTGCCAAATGCAGCTGTTAAGCTCTTTCTTCTCAGGGTAAGAGCCCTGCCCAGCTCTCGGCCTCCCCAGCAAGGAAAGCTGTAGGTCTAAAGACAGTTGTGGTGATACTCCGTATGATGCAGACGCCTGGCTACACCGAGAACACAAGCTGGGTTCACAGAGAAAAACTATCGTAGTCTCCTGCTGTAAAGACAATCTATCCTAGCAGTTCTAGGGTGGCTTTGAACGAGGACTTTGAAATAAATAAATCTTTGTCCCCTCATAAAAAAGCCATGATACTTTGAGATCTAATGCACTGATATTATGCATGTTTCAATTTTATGTTCTGCAGAAAATATCAGAGTTCAGAGTTAAATGGCTACCCATGAAGGAACTGATTTACGGGGCAGAAGACAGACATGATTCTATGCAGCTTCCATGCATAACATAAAACTAGCTAAAGTAATTTCTAATGTATTGCTGAAGTAATCAGTGTCAGGGAACTGATTTTACTGCAATCCATTAATCAGAAAATTGTAAAGCATCGGTTGTTAAAGCAGTATTTGCACTTTACACTTGTCCCTTTCAAAAGAAGTTTCCTGCAACTTTTGTTTAACTCAGCAGTAATGAATGTCATCTTATTTTCTACATCCTTCCAATCTTTTCAACTAAACGCATTCAAGGAAACTTCAAACAAAGCTTGCTATGCTACAAAGACAATCCACCTCTGACTTCTGCTATGCGGTCTACAGGGAATTTAATTGCAAGAATGATAGATTGCATCCTCAGATACCATAAATGGATGCTGAAGATTTTGTGAATGGTATCTTCTTCCTGGGGGGATGGGTAGCTAGATGCACTGACAAGAAAATGTGTAGGTAAAATTATATTTTTGAAAAATATATACAAATTATAATGACATTATTTTACTTTCAGTTAGATCTATTTGGAAAGACTGCAGTACTGTAGGAACCTATCTGGGCTATCATATTTTTGGCATGCTACAGGACAAAATGATTTAGTAATCAAGCTGGTCACTCAGTTTCCAACTCTAAAGATCAAGATCATCTCAAGATGATCTTATGCAGTGGGCACCCAGTTCAGTCTGCCATATCAGATAAGTCTGGGGTAAGCATGAGTTGCTTGATTTGCCATTTTTCTCCTCAAACCAAGTGGAAAACCAGCCTGTTGGATTTCTAGCGCAGCTTTCCAGTATGAACCTGTAGGTCTCTGAGACAAAACAGCCACTCAAGCAGCTCTCCGAGGGCACTCCTGCAGTCTTGTGCACATCCCAGGTTTTGGATTTGTTTTCTGGGTTTATTACAATGAAAATAAGAGCTTATATGAGCAATTTCCAAGGGCTAACCCCATCTTTTGCTCTACTAGAAAAGCCACCAAGGCTTGCTAAACCAGGAAGAGAATGGGCCAGTTTGATACCCGCTAGCCCCTGAGAGGCAGGCTGGCCGCGCTGTTCCCACCATGTTTCTGAAATGGGATATATGGCTGATGATGGTATAGGGGCTAGGGTGACCACACCCTAGGACCACACTGCATAGGTGACTGGGAGAAGAGAAAGCCCCGGAGAACAGCTGGAGATAGTTTTTGCAGGAAATGGGGGGGGCTGCGTGTAACTCGCTCCTCTGCTTGCTGCAGCATTAGCTGACTTTCCAGTCCTGTCTGCCTGCAGGAACCCAGAGAGCTTGCTGCTGGTACTTCCGCCTCTGGGCCTCAGAACTAGAGGTTAATATTAAACAGGTTGCTGGGTAAAATGGGAGCRGCTGGGAACAAAGAAATCGCCATGGCAAATTCCTACTGCCTGCTGGGAGCTGGGCCCTCGGGCCACCCTTGCATTTTCATCTGTGAGTGATTCCTACCCGAGTTTACCATCTCCTCTGAAACCTTTTCTCTCTCAGGGACGTCACTACCGAAGGCATTAGGGAAACGAGAAGCTCCACATTAATTTTGTCACATTGGTACGTCTGCCTTTGGACAGTATTTTCCTTTCCCTGTGTACGAGTCTATTAACCTGCAGCAGTTCTGCGAGCTGGAACGTGCTTGTTGGTGTCTCTCTGTTCTGAAGCTTGCTTCTAGGCCACCAGTATCCAGGAGATGTACTAGGGACATGCAGAATCATACGGAACACGTTTATTTATTTTACCTTTGTGTGAACTGTGGTGCCTGGAACTGGCTGTATCTTGCCAGGGCTGCTATGTAAGGCAACAATCTAACCAATACAAAGGCCTGGCACAGTCGCTCTTTGGTGATTTAACCTGTGTTTAAAGGCTTACATCCTTGCACTTTTATTAGCAGCTTTTCATGATCGTTCTAATGGTTCCAGAACAACTTTCCAGACTATGTTAATGGCTTGGTGATTTTTTCCTAATACGAAGTATTTTTTTCCAGCTGTTTCTAACAGAATGTAAGACTGAACATACAAACCTGGTGTGGTTTTTGAACTTATGTTTTAGTGTTGAACATTGTATGAAAAAAGCTCTGAGATGGAATCAGGTGTGGAAAATAAGTTTCTTCTTATTAATTTGAACTTTTTGAAAAAGGTCTTCCTGATTCTTGTGGCTCAGTTTTCCATTGGCATCTCATAACAGTGATTTGTGGAACTGAATTGACAAGCTATCTGGCATTGATCACTGTGCTGCTGATCTCAGGAGGGAGTCAGCTGCTGCTCCCGGCTATCAATGCTGCATACAGAACCTGGATCAAGGTCTTTATCTGATGCCAGCTCCTTATCCTGGGGGAAGGTTGGTCTTATACAACCGACCATGTTCATTCCCCAGAACTAATCATCTCTGTGCCCGGACCTCTGTCCACTGAATCCTATGAAGTTCAGCTTTTGGCAATCTTTTTTTCTGATGAATACCGTTACCTTGGTTTGAAGTCTTTTACAAACTGTATGTATACTTTACTGCCTTTTACTTTAGAGTTCTGTTTGCCCAGGTCACAGCTCTGCATGCTCCAGAAGATGCCAGCAAGTGCATTCACATTACCTCATTCTTCAGGTCATTCAAGGGCATGCAAGTTATTGTTTCAAGGCATCCTGGAAACAGATTTACTTCTTCTGACCTCTCTAGTGCACTTCCTAAAGTCCTGCCATCCTGGGATGGTGTCCTACTGTCTACTTTTAGAACAAAGGCTTAATTTCAGTATTTTCTGAAGTGACTGATGGCTTAGATATGTTTGATTTTTTAATGTATTTTCAAATAGTTATGTTATCAATAACATTGCACTGACAGACTTCTCTCTTAACCTTGTCACTGCATCCTGCTTGCCATTCTGCCTTTTTGGGCCATGTCTAGTACTTGGCTCAAGACTCTTGGCAGTAGGAAGACAAGGACACGTTGCAGATCAGGCAAATAGTAATTTCACAACCAGGATTTATTATGGCAGAAGGACGTGATGTTTCTCACCCCAAATTAGCAGCACTGAGCTCTCTGGCGGCCTAGTGCCAATTTTCGGTCTGGGCTTTTCAGGCGCCACTGGCTCCTTTTTCTCCCCCCGCCCACCCCGCAGCCGGCGCCACGTTGCCGTTACGTGTTCTTCCCTCCAGGGCAAGGCCCGTTTCCCGCCGCTGACTGAGCCAGCCCAACCGACGCAGCCCAGGCCGGCAGCCGGGCGCCTCTGAAGGCCCCACCCCTTCAGGCGAGCGCTGCCGCTCCTCACGGCTGACCGGGGCGAGGCGGCCTCTGAGGCCCAGCAGCCGGGCTACGCCTGGACCCGGTCCCCAGCGRTGCAGCCGAGGAGGCCTTCCCCGGGCCGCGACCGAAGGTTCAAACACGCCGTTAAATTACTGAGACCGCGCGGGGACAACGGCAGCGCCGCGCGGCGCTAACGGCCGGCGAACCCCCGCACGTTCCCGCCTGGACGTTTCCCTCCACCAATCAGAGCCGCTGTTCGGCGGGGGGGGGGCGGTGCCCGCCCCAAGGGAGGGAGGGGGCTGAGCTGGTGCCCGCCTCAGCCGCCCCGCTGCCCGTTGCCGCCCGGCCCCCGCTCCGCCCCGCCGCGCCCCGTCCGCCCGGCCGGAAGGATGTGCTCCCGGAAGTTCCGGTGCTGCCGCTGTGTGGGATAAACAGTAATGGCGGAGGCGGTGGCTCTGGGAACAACGGCGGGCGCCGCGGCGGCCGCGGCCCTGGGAACATCCGCCGCAGCGGCCGCGGGAGCGACGGCCGCGGCCTTCGACTTCGCCGCCGTGCCGCCACCCGCCGCGGGGCCGGGAGGAGGCGGCTGGACCAAGCAGGTCACTTGCAGGTACGCGCTGTCCGCAGCTGGGGGGGAGGGGCGGTTGCGGTCGCCCTTC
>JAYKAV010002219.1:2250227-2266710 GCA_035582835.1 Phoebastria nigripes | reverse complement strand
CCCCGCCCCGCCGGGCGCCCTGGGGGAGGCCTGCGGCAAACTGCGCAGCTGGCCGGGCCGCGCCGCGCCCTGCGGCGGCTCCGGGCGGAAACCGGCCGCGGCGGCGGGCCTTGTGGGGGATGTAGTGCCGCGGCGGCGGCGGAGGCCCATTGCCGGAAGTACCGGCTGGCGTCGAGCGCGCTCCGGGCCTAGCCTGCCGGAGCCGGACCCGCGGGCGAGGGCGGTGCGGGCGGTGGCCTTTCTTCTGCCCCTGCCTTACGGGAGGGTGTTCCCTGCGGCTCGGCTGTGCAAATGGCGTGTGGCTACCGTCCCCTGGCCGTGCCGGGGGGGTTGGAAGCGTTGCTGGCTCCTTGTGAGATGCCGTGGGCCGCTATTTATTGTGTGAAAATATGCCCGCAGTGATCGGTGTGAAGGAGACTGTAGAACAGAAGTCCTGTAACCGCGTTCCAGAAAATGCGGTAAAGCGGGAAATACAAAATGATTCAAGTTCTTGTCCGTTTGAATAGAAATTTAAAAATGGAAATGAATTCGTGATCGATATAGCAAGAATTATTTATTAAACTAGAGAATGGGAGTAAGTCATGATAGACTGCAAAATGTAGGGAGTGCTGCTACTTGTGTTACGTTAAGATTCTGTATGCTGCGTCATTCTCTATTTGTATTTTCCTTTAAACTGTATTTCTGAGAAATCTTTTATATAGAGTTATGCAAATCATACCGCATGTTGTAAAGCTTGCCAGGTGGACTATTTTTAAACTTTGGCCTATTTGCAGGCTGAAAGGAATATAAAACAGTTCTTGTGCATATAGAAATATATTATTCAGTTTATATGAAAGCAAGTGGTAATCCAAGATTAGCATCAAGGAGCATCTCCTGATTATTTTTTAAAAATTTTTTTTATTTTTTTATTTAAATAAAATTGTAAATTACGTTTAACCTGAATATGTTTCTGGGCAAGTACATTACAAGTCACTTGGAAGCAAAAAGGAACATCCCTTGGGCAGAAAGGAAGAGGCTCTAGATCTTGATGTGAGATCTATCTCTTTTCTGCATATTTTTCCATTTGTGCCAATTGCAGATTCAAATAGCAGTATTAAGAACCATTCCTTGGCTTTCACAGGGAGCTTGCTTGCTGTGTCTCTCTTTTGTGCTGTTAAGTATGCCCTGCAGTATTCAAAGCTCTCCTGTTAGCTGTCGATCACTGTTTATTTTGGTTAATGCACTGTTAACGTGTCCATTTGAGAAGCACCGTTTTCCAGCTCTCTCTGAGTACTTCTGCATACAAAGAGTTTTGCCTGTGAATAACCAGGTTAATATTTGATGCAGGGCAGTTAAACGTAGGCCAGTGATGAGGAAATGCCCGGGAATGATGCTTAGCTCAGCTTTTAAGTGAGCTGCAAGGGTATAGGTTAGTGCTCCCTCTATATGGATTGCCTCATTATTTCTGAAGATCGAAAGGCTCAATTAGGTGAAATGGATTGGTGAGAGAGATATATACATATATTTTCTCAGTTAATGGACACAATCAATCAATTTATTGAGGACAGTGACTGCCGTAGTACAGAAGCAGTCAAGTTCATCAGTGTCATGCAGTGCAGCAAGTCTGTTTAACGTATAGTGCAGTGAGTCTGTCTAATGAATATATTTATTTACAAACACTCAGGACTAGTGGGAAGTTAAAGCTACTCTTTTGTAACAGTTAATGTGCTTTAATGTGAGCTTAAACAAAAATGAGGTCTCAGCTTTGGACCTAACGAACCTCCCCATTCTTTTTGACTAATCCTCCCAGTTACCCCATTGCTTGCATGCTTATTTACTTGTTCATTTTTAGTGAGCCATTCAAGTTGTAGGCAGACTAGCTTTCCTCAGACTTTCGACTTGAGCTTCTGGGAATGTGTGATAAGAATTTTGTTTTTCTAAGTTTGGTTTCAATAGGGTGTATTCATATTCAATAAAATATATTTCTTACTATTAAATCTTCTTTTACCTTTGTAAAAGAGCTTGAGGATTTAATTGTGAGATGAARGGGTTGAATTTTGAAATGCAGGTTTTTAATATAGTAGGTAGAGCAGTTTCTGTTTTGAGTAGCACTACACAATTCTATTTGTTTATAGGCTTTATTTACTTGAATCATCATATGGATGACAGTAAATGCTGCCTGAAAGACTTGTGGGAGATAGTAGTCTCTTCAGTGTAAGTACTTTGCACTTCATGGCTGGTGAAGGAATACTGCTGTTTTATCAGAACTGGAAGTTTTAGAATTGGTAGAATAAGTTCTTGCTGCTCCTTTCAATACCTGATGTGATAAATTGGTTGGCTAATGAGTATTATTATGCCAGTGTGATATCCTTGGGATGGATGATTGATATATCAGAGTGAGAGACACAATGACTAAGATGAAGGACTTTGATTTCTCCTAGACATCTAGTTTTGCAGACGTTACCCTTCTGCTTTCCTTGCAGCTAAAGTTTAGAAGTCTCAAGGTGAAACGTAGGAATTCATCATGTTCCTTAAGAGATGATGAAAAATAATTTTCTTACATTGCTTCTATGGTTTAGCAGTTTTCACAGCTTTTGTGGTGTGTAATAACTTACAATCTTTTAATCTGGAATAAATTGCAGGGGAGTAAAACTGTAATCCTTAACTACTTTTTATTTAATATTCTGATCCTTTTGTTATTGATATGTTTGAAATAAGAAAAAGAATGGTGGTCCTTACCAAGCTTCTCTGTCCTTCCAGTTTCAGATGGATACGTGGTTTTATTGAGCAGTGGTATAGCCAACATTTTTTTTCCAGAGACTTGACACTGTTATCTCCAGATACTTGTGTTTTCCAGATGTCATGTAATAATAGCTAAGGTCATCAAGTTGATGTAAATAGATTACATTTCACTTGTTTGTTTAATAACTGAACATAAATAAAACCCTTAGCAACTAATTGGTGTATTTTGAGTTGTCTACGTGTTTGTATCTTTGCTGTTCTTTCTGAAAACCTAGATCAGGTATTTATCTGTCTTTTAATGTGAAGAATCTGAATCGGTAAAGTATGCCTCCTTAATTCAGTGCAACACTGAATGTGGAGCGCAAACCTCTTAACAGCCTGCTTGTATTGCCCCTTTCTTAGCTGCTCTGTTCTGGATCCCCCACTAGCTTCTTGCTGAAGGAGGTTATGGAGAAGAAGGGGCAAGGAGATAAATGCTATTAAGACCTACTTTTTTTGTCTTTTTTTCTTTTCCTTTTTCTTAGGGTTACTAACGTATGTAGAATTTCATCAGCCACTCACATGGCTGAACGCCCACGTGCTGTGCTAGAACAGCGTGCCTGGCCTCTTCCCCGCTACCTCCTTCCTTGGGAATTCTCAGTCTCTGTATGGCACCTGAAGAAGCTAATGAATGCAGTTGGCTGTTATCCTGAGGTTCCTCCTCTGCCAGTCATGGCAATGTCTCAATTTTTGAAGAAGGCCTGTTGCCGGATGTGATGTTCTAATTCAACAAAACCCGTAGTTTAATAAACAAAATGGGGTTACTGGAAAGCAGAATTAAGTGGACCTGAAGTAAAGAACAAACCATACCTGAATGAGCAAACCTGTTGCAAGCTTCAAAAACTATGGAAAGAAGTATAGTGTATTGATTTCACTAATAGGATCACAGGGGTAAAGGCTTAATATATAGAAGGAAGCGTCTGAAAGAAGCTGGTACATGTTCGGGATTTTAGACTGCAGTTCTATGTGTTTAACACTGCATTGTCTTTTTGATAAAGGCATTGCAATTTTTTTTTTTCTCTAGCTTATGGCAAGTAATAGAAGTAATATTATTTTAGCAGTGGAAAACAAAATCTTCGGTAGATTATTATACTTCTAAAGCATCATGGAAATCAAGGTCGCTGAAACCTGGATAAACTTGAAAATTTTAAGTTTTCTAGTAAATTAATTGTAGCGCTTGTAACATCTGACCTCTCTACAGCGGTTGGAGTTCCAGGGAGTTGGAGACATGATTAGCTTTATGGCCTTGGACAAGTATTTTCTCTATACATTTCCAAAAAATGTCCACCAGATCTTGTCTACAACTTGAGACTTGGATGTGCAAAGCCTGATTTCTATGACCTTAATTTTTAAGTACCCCATGAAAATCAGGATATCCTATTTTGATCAAGGCATCCATAACTAGATATGAGTTGAAACATTTTTCAGTGATAAAATGCCAGTGCAGGCAATTATTACTTCTGGGTGGTTGTTCTGTGTGTTGGTATCACTCATGTTTTGTAGAGTCATGCAATGAACTGAACTGGGGAGATGATCTGGGTTTGGACCCCGATGAGTTCTCTGGTCTGGTTCCCAGACAGCCTCACCAAATTATGCTAGTATATCTGAATAGGAAGGACAGAGAGCACTGCTGCCAGTATAAGTGCTTTTTGGATGACAGCATCATAGACACTCGGAGAAAATCTGTCTTGATACAATTTTACTTTTTCAGATGAAATTATATGTATTCTCTGACTACTTGACAGAATGCAAATTTCAGATATCCTTCTACGTGTCACAGAGTGAGGCAGGTAACTCATGTATTTCTCAGTTTTAAGGATCCTTTTTTCCTGTAACCAGAAACAAGAGGCTGGTACTGCTGTTGTGTAAAGTTACAGTTAAATTGAATACCCTGTGTGTGTAAAGATGCTCTCCAACAGGATTTTTTTACCTTTCACCAAAATAATGCAGAGTGTTTATTTTTCGATGTGACCAAAGCATATTTTAGCCAAACACTGCAATTTCATATGTAAAATGTTAAATTCTTTGTGACCCTAAAGTAAAAAATCTTACTTCTTGGGGGGAGGGGGAAGTTGGTGTAATTCTTAGAAAAATACATTTTTATCTCCTCCCACACCAGCTGCCTTGTTCAAATGATGCTGAGTTTGCTGCATAGGATTGCAGGCCTTTAAAAGTGACATGTGAATTAAATTGAGCTTGTGAGTGTTTCAGGTTTGTTTTTTTCCCTTTATAGCCTACCATCTTGATGTGATGAATTGCAGCAACTTTCAGAATTATACAGAATCTGTATTTGCAGAGGATTTTCTAACATAAGCTGGGAAAGAAGGAAAGGGACTTGGAGGTCCATTTCCTCTGTCTAACAAGCAGTGGGAGAGCCCAATTTTGAGGCTTATGTATTTAGGATAAGTTATGTCGATGAAGTACTTTCCAACAGAAGTCCTCACTTCAGGCTGGTGCCTTTCTCTTAGTCACTTATTTCAGCTGTAGTGGTGTCCCAGTGCTTCATTGGCTTAAGTAGCGGTGTGGCTGTGCAGTGGGGCTGAGCAGTGATCTGATCTAGATTAAAAATAACCATGAGGGCAGCAAAAGGAATTTCAGGTTACATCTGAAGCCATTTCCTGATCTGAGTCAGCAGATGGCTATGAAATTGCATGCCCCAGCGCATGGGGGAAGCAATGCTGTGTGGAAATAAGCAAAGGGTGGAGATAACAGTTGTTAAAGAACAAACATTTAACAACCTGAATTATTTTTTACCCTATTGGTGTGACTCCCATTTCTTAAAAGCAAGCCAGAAATTCCAGTTATGTTCTGGTTCCATGAGTTCATAGGTTATTGTTTTTTTTGGCTTTGAGGTCGGTTTGTTTGTGGGTGGGTTGTGGTGTTGTGTTGGTGTGTGTGGTGGGTTTTTTGGTGTGTCTCCCCCCTCCCCTTTTTTTCCACAGTGGAGAGTGCTGGTTATGGAGTGTGGGGTTTTTTGTTTTGTTTTTGCAACACCCTATTCCTGGTGTATGCTGGCATAGCTGTTTGTGCAGCCACCTGGCAAACCTGACTAGGGTACTCATCTTTCTGGGGACAATATCCTGCAGAGCCTCATCTTGGTCTTATACCACTTAATTTTATGTAGGACCACATTTCTTATCTGATTACTATGCGGCTACAGTGTACAGACAGGTGGTTGTTTTGAGTGCGAATTGCAGCCTGATGGCAAGTGTCAGCTGGTGGTTTATAAAACCACTTTAGATTTTTTTTGTTCTTAGTACCTTGAATACACCACTGGTTTTGCGCATGGAGGGTTATCAGCCCTCTTAAAACTCACCTCAGGTTTTACYGTATCCCTAGTACTGGATTACAAATGTAGCTCTGCTTATGTCATTTGGTGAATTGTTCACTTTGATTTATCTGACTTCTTAAAAATACAGCAGACTAAGTACCTATGCAGAAGTTCATGCAATTCAACAAGTTGACACCTTTTAAGTTTAGGAATATCGACTTGAATGTGCTGTTTTGTGAAGAGCTATCCTAACCTTAGTTTGGGCTGCTGAAAGATGATCCTTCCATCTCTTGTGCTGGTGTACTGCTGCGTGGCTGCGCAGGCAGCTGGTTGGAGGACCTGGTTCTGCTGGCTGCATAGGTGTGGTAATACCAATGCAAAGTGGTGGAAGTGTGCAGCAGGAGCGCAGGACTGCCCCTTTCAGCAGCAAGATGGGCTTAGAAGGGTATAATCTGCTTCTCAGTCTTCCCTCAAGTGGTGTTTTGTATGAGACCTAAACCCTAACAAATTTTCTTGTTTACCAGGTCTTCATATTTCCCATGAGTTCAGAGTTTGCAACTTACTTGGTATCTGGGGGCCAGTGCTTCTGTTTCTAAACTGAAGTGTTGGTAAACGTGATGGATTCAGTTCTTACATAGGTTTGGGTTTTTTGAGGGTTGGTTTTTTGTTTTCTTTTTTTTTTTCTTGGCTAATACTTCTATGTGGATTGGGAAAGATGTACTTAAACTTGTATTTTCAGTTGTGGTTTTGATGTGAACACATTGAGTCTGAATAGTTACAGTGCCTTGAATTTAAAGAAGCTTGTGTCTTCTAGGTTAATTTAAAACAAATGGAAAATGACTGTTCAGTTTTCTTGAATAGCTGAATTTGAGGATGCTCAATTAAACTTGCATTACTTGACATGCTAAAATTTAGTAAACTGTCCTCGAAAGCTTTGAAACTGTACAATTCTTTCAAGACAGGCAGCACAGTATTGAAGCAGGGTGCTTCTACTGATTATTTGGCTCCTATGGCAAAAACTAATGTGTATGTTTTGTCAGATGTAATTATCCATCACAAACATGTTTTGCATTCTTGGAGGGGAAATTACTTCTGATTGAATTATTTACAAATTCAAAACAGTTTTAAGCCCTCAGGAAACTTTTTTAGGGTGTGGCTGATTTTGATTCTTGGATTCAGTGGTGGGCTTTTCTAAGGTTTTTGTTGGTGTCAGAACACGGGAGCTACAAGTAAAACTTTGTCCCATCTACTTTGTCCAACATGCTTTCCTCTCTGTGTCATAGCCCAGGATAAGGTTTGCTTTGCAGGTTTTCTTCAGGCTTTTGTAAGCGTAAGTCCCTAAATGTGCAGTGCAGTTCACCGGAATAGCTAAGGCGTCATCTTTTCTCAGATATTCTTATTTGTATGTATATACTGGGACGTGGTCCCATGAGTTATTGGTGGTGGTCTTAATTCAGCATACATTGATTTATGGAACAACTCATAAGCCAAATACTTTTACAGCTTTGGTGCTTCTCCTTCATTCACAGTAATCTTCTGTCTTGCAGATATTTCATGCATGGAGTTTGCAAGGAAGGAGACAACTGTCGCTACTCCCATGACCTCTCCACTAGTCAGTCTGCCATGGTGTGCAGGTATTACCAGCGAGGTTGCTGTGCTTATGGAGATCGCTGCAGGTAAATGCTGTTGACCATCCAGGAGGGGAGTAATTTCACTCCGAGTCCCTGAGTAGAGCTCACAGAAAGGCAATAATCTTAAAGTGTTTTCCTCTTTCATTGCAACTTCAGAAATTTATAAAAATAGCTTCTTTTCACAAACTGCCTTCTCTTGCTAAATACTATAGTGTTTGCTTTGCTGTGCAAATAAATAAGCAAAGACAAGGCGAGAAGAGAACTGCATTTTGTAAAAGTGCTAGTTGTCAGGGTGTGGGGTTTTTTTTGTTTGTTTATTAATAACATGAGTAGGTGAATTAATTGAAATCTGAGACTACATTCAGACTAGCTGAACTGATGGAACTGAGTTACATTTGGTAAGTGATCATAAAAGCCTGAACAGGTAAGAATTTTTTTTTTTTCCGATTGTGTGTCTCTCTTCAGGAATTGCTACTCTGACACTTGAACTGCCATTTTGGAAGAGTAACTGGAGTGTAGTCATGTAGGTTCTAAAATGTTGCCTGTACAAAATGGCCCTACGTTATGAAAACATAGTATGACTTAACCTATACCCCTGAAATTATTAAAAAGAAAAAAAAGAAGTGTGAAGAAAGGAAACGGATGCTTTGCTAGTGTAGCAAAGCTTTACAAAGCCTTAGGGGTGTTTGCATCATCTTAAGTTCACTTTATTAAAATTTATCAGGAGTTTTAACATTCTGTCTTGTTGCAGCTCTAATGCATGATTAAGTATTTGCATCATGACTTCATGTGGTAGTTCACAGTTAGCTTTAGTTTCATGTTTAATATATGGTTACTATGTATAAGACAGACAACAAAAATAAGCCTCTCTGTAGCCTTCTATCTACCAATGTTGCCTTCTTGATTATGTAGATCAGTGGTCTCCAAACTTTTGATCACACACCCCATCAGTGAAAAATTTTTGAGCCCCCCAATATATATATATATTTATTTATAGATTTTATATATATATCTACTACTGTACTAATATATTATGTACATTATAAAACATACACAAAACCAAGAATTTTAAAAAGGATGTAATAAAGATGAAATAAACAATATTTTATAAATATTTTATTAACAGTCCAGAACCATTTTTGCTCTCACTAAAAGCCTTATTAGTAATAATATTTTTTTACTGACAGTAATGTTGACTGAATATGCTTCATTATTTTTTAAAATCTTAGTTTAACATTCTGTAATACAGCGATTTGAAGGTCTCGTTCTAAGTTCAGTTTATTTCAGTACTTGGTTTTAATGGCTGTCATAGCTGAAAAGATCTTTCACAAAGATACGTAGATCCAAAAGGAAGAAGTGTGTTGTTGACTGCGCTTACTAATGCGTGATAATAATTTTTCAATCCTATCCACCAAATATGCAAAGATTTTTGTTAAAATTTGGCTAGTGAATTTCCATCTTCCCTGATGTCAATCATCTGTTCTTGCAGATTAATTGGAAGGTGTTGCATTTTTATATTTTTGACAAATGGGTCCAAAACCCACTGAAACTCTTTGTTTGGAAGATTTTTAAACATATTAAAAAAATTGGAAACAGAATTCTCTAAGTGTACAAAATAAGAGAGTTTTTTATAGTTGACACACTTGCATCGTTTTTGGCAACAAAATTGCATAATGGTGGAAATGTTTTGGAACAGCGGTTTTCAAAATGTTGTCTCCATACCACAAGCTTCTTTCAAAAAGCAGATACTTGTTCTTAAAAGGTCACCTTTACCTTGAAGGGACAGATTAAGTGTGTTTATTGTTTTTGAAAATATCTGCTAGGTAACATGCTACTGGCAGCGACATGTTATCACGGAACAGGTCAGCAAATTTGGAACCCTTGTCTTCTTGTGAAAGAAAAATGCATAACTCATCTTTGACAACCACGAGATAACCAGCAAACCTCTGTGTGGTACAGAAGATTTTCATGGTTGCTCTCCATCTCATAACAAAGTGTTGTAAAGATTTGACTGTTTAAAGGTCTTGTTTTTATAAAATTAACCATATTGATGACACTCTAGCACTTTGTGTGCTTCTGGCTCCATCTTTACTACAATTTCTTGCCTATGAATGATGCAGTGAATGAATTTCTGGTGTGGTGCTATGTCTGTAATCTTACCCTGGAATCCTTTTTTTATTCTAGTCAAAGCAGCGGCTCCATCAGTGGTTACACTTGGCACAGTTTTTCCATAAAACGGTGTTTTTGTTAAGTCATTTACTGTTGAGAATACATCTCCTCCAGTACATCTTTTCGTCTTTATTGAAGAAGTCATTTGTTGAGAATATATCTCTTCCGGTACATCTTTTCTTTAGTGGCTCACAAAAGATAGTTCTTTGTGTATTTCATTATTGAAACAGAATCTAGCAAATACCATAAGCTGAGACATGTTGGAAACATCTGTACTTTCATCCAACTGTACAGCAAACTTCCCACACTGCGAAATTTGTTCTAATACTTGTTTCTTCAGATCTTCAGTGGTGTTTTATATGCGTTTACCAACAGTATTTGCTGACAAAGGAATGTGTTTTACTTTGTCACCATATTGTTTTCCATGCGTTATTTCAGTCATTTTTACCGCAGCAGGAAGAACAAGTGGTCCAATGGCATGTGGCTTTTTGTCTTTCACTATTGCATAAGAAGCCTCAAAAGATGCTTGTAAACATTTATTGTGAAGTTTTGTAAAGTACTGGATTGAGTATTGCATGACTTGAAACATCTCTGAAAAAGTTGTAGAGGTTTGTCTTCATGTTCTGGATGTTTAGATTTTTTAATGTCTTGCTAATTGTGATGGCTTCATACTATCGTTAGCTAATATCTCAAGGCACAATATACACTGAGGGCATTGTTAATAATAGTGCATGTAAATCTGTATTTCAAATAGTCATCTTGGTAATCTCAATTTATCCCCTCCCCCCCCCCCCCCCCCCCCCCCAAGTTCGTGTCAGATCTGATTAGGTTGGCATTGTCTTTGCCTTGTAATGAAGAGCTCATAGTAGGAGTAGGAGTGTTAGTTCTGACACTTCCTTGTTGTTTGCTTGTGCTAACTTTACCAGTATTGTCTTCAGTCCACAGTTTATTTGCAGGAATCTTTTTAAGCCACTTGTTTGTTTTGTCAGAGTTAGTTTAGGTAAAACAAGATAATATAATCTGTCAATGCATTTAATTGGGCACAAACAAACTGCAATGTGTTGAAATATGCTGAAAATGAACAAACAAGTGAGGGTGCCACTGTCAACCGCGCTGTGTGGTGGAACACCTGCTATTCCTTCAGGATACCTTGTGCATACCATACGTGGGACCCTCTGGCATACGGACTGCATGAGGACACCGCTGTCAATCCGTATGTTAAATATTAGTAAAATGTAGTTTCTTTTTTTTTTTGGGGGGGGGGGGGAATGACAAGAAGTTCTAGTATCTTCTTCCTGCACCCCAGTGGATTGTCTTGCGCGCTCCCTAGGGTGCATGCATACCACTTTGGAGACCACTGGTGTAGAGGTCTGAAGGCTTGACTTTTAAATTTGTGTTTCATAGCTTCCTTAGGATTTCAAAGCTGACATTCAGTTGGGAGCATCTCTTTAATATGTAAGAACTGTGACACTTTGTTGTTTTCAATCTGACACAAGGTAAATGAATCACAGTTGCTTGAAAGTTTTGTATGATCTCCAAAAATTCCCTCCTTTTGTCCTTGAAATTAGTCAGCAAATATCTAAGACTTCAAAGGTACACATGTAATTTTTCCCATGTAGTCTACTATTTGCTGGAAGACAGATTTTTTGAGGGAAATGGTGCTTTCCTGTTGTTTGTGGGTGGTAGTGATCAAAGTGTTCTGAGCATCATTTTCCCCAGTAAGTTGAAAGAGGCATTAGAAATAACTACTAAAATTCAACGTAAAATCTGAATAAGACAAGATGCTCAGATACAGAAAAAGAATCACTTACGTTGGTGGGGATCTCTGGAGCCATGCTGAAGGCAGAGCCAGCTTAGGTCAGGTTGCCCAAGGCATTGTCCAGTCAAGTTTTGATTATCTGTGATGATGAAGATTGTGCAGCCTGTCTGGGCACCCGTTCCAGTGTTTGACTATGCTCACAGTGAATTTTTTTCCTAATATCTAATTGTAACTTCCCATTTTGGACTTGTGTCTACTGGCTCTCATCCTATCGCTGCACCTCTGAGAAGACTCTGGCTGCATCTTTCCTGTGGTTTCCCACAGGGTAGTTGAAGACAGCAGTATCTGCCCTTACTCTTCTCTTTTTAAAGCTGAATGAACTAATTTAACTCATTCAGTAATACTGCACATGCATAATAGGTACGTGACCAGTTTTGGACATAATTGAAGTTCACTCTATGTAAGTTAAGTAAGAATTGTGCATGCTGCTCCATTTCCTCCAAAATCATGGAGTACCTTCTGTTTCTTTAAGCAGTGCTAACATGACACAAGTGGAAGCACGTCTCTGTAAAGGATCATCAGTGGATTTCTCTTCCAAGAAATTTCTAGGTCCTTCTTCAGAATAGCATGTTTACATCATTATCAGTTTATTTCCAATCCCTTGGGCTGCTTTATGAAGGTATTTTTTTGTGAAGAGTTGACATGATGTGTTTTAACTTTTTAGATATGAACATACCAAGCCACTGAAACAGGAAGAAGTGACTGATGTGGATCCAGATGCAAAAATTTATCCCTCAGTATCCTCAGACTTCGCATCACTCCCTGAAACAGTTGAAGAAATTATTGCTGAGATAGAAGATGAAAATATAGATCTGGCAGCTGCAGGAGTGGGTGCTGAAGACTGGGTGAATGCTGTAGAGTTTGTCCCTGGGCAGCCATACTGTGGACGTGGTAAGCTGATCATGGGATAACAGTAAATTTCTGTCATGGGTCAACAATTTATATGTAGTGCATTTATTTAAATGCTTTTGGGCTTGTTAAATACAGCTATTACTCACTTCAAGTGATTTGTCCTTAAGTTATTGTCCTGGTTCTGGCTGGGACAGAGTTAACTTTCTTCCCAGTAGCTGGGGGGGTGCTGTGTTTTGGGTTTGGTATAATAGGAGCGTTGATGACCTGTTGATGTTTTGGTTGTTGCTGGGTGGTGCTTGCATGGGGGACTTTTCAGCCTCCCATGCCCTGCCAGGTGCATGGGAAGCTGGTGGGGGAAGTGTAGCTGGGGTGGTCGACCCAGCTGGCCAATGGGGTATTCCATACCATGTGACGTCATGCTCAGTATAAGAACTAAATGTGGGGGGGGCCTCTGGTGTCATGGGACGGGCTCTCGCGTATCGGGCTACGCGTCAGTTCGGCAGGTGGTGAGCAGTTGCATTGTGCATCGCCTGCTTTGTATATTCTATTATTGTTGTTATTGTTATTATTACTGTTCTACTTTGTTTTATTTCAATTATTAAACTGTTTTTATCTCAACCCATGAGTTTTCCTACTCGTGCCCTCCCAATTCTCTCCCCCATCCTACCGGAGGCGGGGGGTGAGCGAGCGGCTGTGTGGTGTTTAGTTGCTGGCTGGGGTTAAACCACGACAGTCCTGCTTGAATTTTCTGATGTGACTAGTCGGACTGTTCCACACCAGTTACTACTGATGTTCTGAAACCAGATATACTTAAAGACAGCCTCTGCATAACTGGCTTCCTCTTTTTATGGCTCTGAATGACTTGGTGAATCTCCTTCTTTGAAGTTTAGTTTGCATATGTGGTGGGAGAAGAAAATACTGGTGATGCAATTAGTATCACTGCCCTGGAAAGATAACGTGCTGCCTTTTGGTTTTTTGGGTTGTTTGTTTGTTTAATTTTTTACAATCTTCTAGAGGTTTTCCAGTGGAGGTACAGATTCCCGTAGAATGAATTGAAGCCTAATGCTTGCTTTCATGAATCCCATGGCAATTCAGACCAGAGGCTGAAAATCATTTATTCTAATTACTTTTCTGAGACTCGACTTCCTAATACTGCGCCAGCTCATGTTGAGAATGAGATTGAAGAAGCTCATTATATGGGACCAGATTGTTTTAAGTAGCATACTTGTCATCTGCTTTCCCTGCAGAAAGATAGCACAAAGACTTAAAATTTAAGTGAAAAGTAGGCTGAATGTGTTTACTTTGGCATAACTTCTAATATTTGACTCTAAAACTGAAGGCTTATGGCCATGAGTACTCAAATAATTGTTTGAATCCAAAATGGACACCTTGTATCCAGAAGAGTTTGAAGTTGTCATACAGTGCTCAGATTATACTTTCTTGTCTCCACAGCACTACTCAGATTCTTGAATCTGAAAAGAGGAATTACCTTCTCGGTGTTACAGGGTGCTGCTGGAGTCTGCTCTGATCTGATTTGAGGAAGGGAATGGTTGAGCAACTAACGTTTTGCTAGCATTGTTGAGAAGTTTGATTATGGAATTGCTTGATGTATCTGTGACTTGGGTATAGTCCAAAGGAATGAGAACTTGCCTTTTAATATGTCACCTTACTGTCATAAAAGCTAGAGCTTCTGTGTCCATTGAGACAAAGGATCCCTTTTTTTTAATCCTTTAATCAAGATAGAATCATTTAGATTGGAAGGGACCTCTAGATTTCATCTAGTTCATTTCCTGCTCAAAGCAGGGACAACTACGTCGGGTTGCCAGGGGCTTTGTTTAGTTGAATCTGTATCCTCAGAGATGTTCAAGACACCATAACCTCTGGGCAACCTTTGCAGTGTTTGACTTCTTTCACAAGGAACAACTCTTTCCTAGTATGTAATTGGATTTTGCCCTGCCTCAGCTTGCCTTCTGTCTCTTGTCCTGTGCACATCTGAGAAGAGTCTGGCCTTTTTTTTTTTTTTTCCTTCCTTTCCCTATACCTTTCCATTAGGTAGTTGAAGATAGCAATAAGACTGCTTCTTCAACTGAACAAGTCCAGTTTCCTCAGTCTCTTTTCATGTGCTTCAGTCCTCTTAATGGCTGGGTGGCCCTCCACTGGATTCAATTCATTGCTAGTTTGAACAGCTGGAGATCTTTTAAATATACCTACTCCTTCTAGGAGAGCTGGTGCTTTCTCCTAAATTCTGGAAGCATAAGAGCATTTCATTATACCTTTAACTCACTTAGTTTTACTGAAGCGGTTCCTTTTTCTAGGGGGTCAGGCTTATTTTTCATGGAAGCTTGTGGGTGCCACAGCATAAGTTAAATAACATTCTCTTCTCTGAATCTTGTTCCAAATTCTGTTTTGTATCCTTTGAAATTTGATGTATTTTAGTGTACAAACATACTCAGCTGTTTCTGTTCTGAACAGTGCTACATGATGCTAATTCCCATGGTGACTTCTTAAAAGCTGCATTTTAAAAACTTTACTTTTCTGAAGCCACTGTTTTTATTAAGGTATAAAAATGAAGAACCTTGCTGTAGTCATCAGGAGGATGTGTGCAGTGTGTTCCACAGCGTATACTTTAAAGCCTACTTTAAAGATTATTCTTGTCAAATGCCTGGAGAAATGTACAGGTTCTTGGAAACTTGAAAATGGAATCTATTTCTCAAGATTAGCTAGAAGCCTATGTGTTTTAAATTGTCTTACAAACGCTGCAGATTCAGAGTTGGCAGTTTAACCATGCATAGCTTGGGCTGTAATGCTCATCTTCTATTATGAGACAAGACATTGTGCTAATGCAGGTGATTCTCTGATTTGGCACTAAACCTGATATCTTGAAGATGACCTCAGGGCCTAACAAAGACAGTAGTGATGATTCTTCAGATACTCACTTGTTTAATGTACAGATGCACCACATTTCCATATTTGTTCTGGTGCTACTGCTGCTAGATGTTCTGGAATAACTGAGGGAGAGTAGAAAGGCAGAAATATGAGACACACTGAATTGGGTGGCTGTTTCCTGCTGGTACAAGATGAATGTACTTGATGTTACAAAGTGTGTCCTAGAGTGAAAGCAGGTGGTGTGTGAATTGAAGGTAATGAACTAGTTTTTTCACTAGTATGAATTTAGCTGTGTGACTGCAAAATGGGCAGTGAGAAGATAGGGATTGGGTCCACCTGCTGGAGAGTAGTGGTTTTGAAAACAGCAGACAGAATTGTAGAGAGTAAATGGTACTCTGAGGGATGTTGGATTCAGAACTACTGAGGCAATGGAGTCTTGTGAGTTTCTCTAATTTTGCTTTCAAAGAGGAAGCCAAACTGTAGCAGATACAGTGCAGTAGTTACAGGAGATATGCATGCAGGGCTTCAGGTTATGGAAGCTGAGATATTCAGAAGTGGAAATACTAATTTAATTTTTATTTCATAGAAATACAGCTCTTGCTGACGGGAAGTGCCAGGACAGGACAGAAGACTGGGACTGGAAAACTAATGTCACTTTCAGCATGTTTTTCCCTCTCCCACCCTCTTATACTGTAGAAGTACCCAGAGCCATTATTAAAGACTGACATTCATAGATCTGTCTCTTGTTGCCTAGATGTCTAGTCATTAAGAACTGGTTGTACTTTTTTGTGCAAGGGTGGTATTGTGGACTGGGCTGGAATTTAGTAGCTGTACTATGTACTGTGCTTGTTGACTTAAGTAGTTGGTGGTGGTGGTTTGTTTGTTTTTAAGTAACAACTCTATATACTTTTTTTTGTGCCAAGATGTGAAGCTCTGCTCTCTCCTTCTGTGGACCAGCATAGCAAATAAATGGGTTTCTAAGTCAGTCTCTGGAGGGGTAAGACTTCAAAGCCTTTATTCTCAAAGAACCTCAAGTAATAAGTGGGGTTTTTTGTTGGTTGTTTTTTTTGTTGTTGTTTGGGTGTGTTTGTTTTT
>JAYKAV010002219.1:2223409-2250204 GCA_035582835.1 Phoebastria nigripes | reverse complement strand
TTTTTTTTTTTTTTTTTTAAATTAATAAAACCCTTACTGAATAAAGTTTTAACAAAAGATATCCTTGAGCAGAGTGCAGGTGACTCTGGAAAATTTTTCTGTTAAGAGAAGCTTCAAATGTGCCTCTTCTTTCAAAGTATGCATTTTCCAGGGATATAGGATTGCCTTAAGCAAAGATCATCTTGCCAGCCCCATTAAAAGAAGTACTGTATCACTTGATTCCTTTGAAACTCAGCTGCATTTGTCTGTCTAGTAGGCTTCTGCCCATCTATACTATGATCTACTAGACTCTCCTTCCTCAGTAAGGGTCAAACAAGGTGTCAGAAGTAATGTGAATCAACTAGGTAAAAAAATCTGTAACATTAACTAGAAAAAACACTGGCAAAAATGGCAGTTGAGGGAATAGAAACTGACTGGTAGTTGTGATTTTTACTACTTTTGGAAGTGGAGAACATGGATTTCAAACTTGGGGGGGGGGGATTTCAATTAATAAGTACAAATTTTCATACTATGTTGAGCTACGGGAAGAAGAGGTAATGAAGATTTTTTTGGTTGGGAATCTCTTACTGAAAAACAAGCAGGTTGGCAGTTGACTTGTTATTCTGTCACTCACTTGCTCTTGAAAAGTATGTTTCTAGCGAACAGACTGATCCAAGATCAGTGCAAGTGAACTCTAAAGTCGGAGATGGTTCAAGAAGCAGACTKGAACTTACTTTGAGAGCTAATATTTTCCTATGCTAATCTGCAATATTTGCTTATCCCCAAAACTCTGAGCTCTCAGGGACCTGCTTTTTCCTTTTCTCTGTATCTCCAAAAGCTAACAGGCTGATACATGCTTACTGTATCTCTTTGCTCCATGGGGATGAAAACTGCGAGCATGCAGCCTCTGATTCTTTTTGAGGAGGAGTCTGTCCTTTACTTTTACTGATCCAAGTATGCCTTTGATAGTTTTTGCTTACTTCTCCAAATCTGGTGCTCCAACAGCTTATAAAAGTTACACATTCTTATAGCATAGATGACTTTTTACTCTTGTAATAGCTACTGGTTATGTAAATGAAGTCCAGTTGCTGTTCTTCCTGGTGTTTATTCTGAATATAGTAATGCTTTGTTATTGTCCTGCATTTATTATGTCTTCAGTTTCAAACTTTGTCATGTAAGTTACAGACTTTTGTCTTGTAACTTAGTTTATCATCCTGCTTATGTAATGATCTCAAAAGACTGTTTGGCTTGTGGTGACACAGACAAGCATATATTCAACAGGAACAGGGAGAAGTGTTAAGGAGAAGCTGTCTAAATGGGGGAGAGAAATGATACAGATTTCAGTTCAATTTAGAATTAGGTAAGGGAATTTACTTAGGATTTTGCAAAACTGATGGCTACCTTAGAATGCAGCGAAAATGCCCTGAATTTCAGTTTCTTAAAGCCAGGTTTATGTGTCTGACTGATAGACCGGATATCTGTTTAGGATAGGGTTTTTGGCAAATATCTAGAATAGAGTTAGTTCAGTGAGAGGTGTGGACACAGCTTTTGTATCATTCATACAGATGCATGGGGGTCTAGAAGTGAAAGTCTGTTGTTCAGGCTGAACAACAACATCCTGCACATAAGGAACTGCTGGTGTGGTGTTTCTGTACTAGCATTTTGTTATGCTGGATATACCTTTATTGCTTCAACTGTGTAATTTCTGGGAAAAAGCCTGTTAACTTCAGCCAATGTGGAATTGATTCTCAAAGCAGTGAGAGATTTGTAACCTTATTTAATTGTTGCTGAACCAGAGTTTGTATAAAAATGTACTTAAGCTGCTGAGGACTAGTGAGATTTTTCTAGTGCAGGCTTAGCCTGTAAATGGATCTGAATCTGACCACTGAAACCTTGCTAGCTTTAGTCTTGTCTGGGTTGAAGGATGAAGACATCGGTTGTGCTTTCTTGAGTGGGAAAATAACTGTTCGTTCAGGTTGAGGGTGTGTGAAACTTGGACTGAAATGAACCTTGGTTTTATTATTCTCTTTGGATAACTTGAGCAGGGTTATCCAAAGATTACTTTGCATTAAAACAATGTATTCTCACTCCCAGTGCTCTAAATCTGAATGTATTGCTTATTGTCTTTAATTTTGTTCCTAGCTGCTCCTTCCTGCGCTGAAGCACCCTTGCAGGAAATGGTGATTGAGGAAGAATACGAAAAGCAGCAAGCAGATGTGGAGATAAAGAAGGAGCTGTGCCCCTATGCTGCAGTAGGAGAATGTCGTTATGGAGAAAACTGCGTGTATATCCACGGGGATGTGTGTGATATGTGTGGACTGCAGGTCTTGCATCCAATTGATGCTGCACAGAGATCCCAGCACATAAAGGTAAGCAAATAACTGTCTGGTGTTAAACAGCTTTAAGTTATTGTTTCCTAGCTCCCCGCAATCACTTGTCACTAATTCCCTTTCATTTGAAGATGCATGCAGGTCAGGCAGTGAATGAAATTCCTGTTGTAAACTGGACTGTTTCCTGTCAGGGCCATATTCAAAAGCAGCTGAGTTTCCTTATCTGTGCTGGGAGAGCAGTCTGCTTAAAGATACTAAAGCTTTGTTCTTTGCGTAGTAAAACTGGATGGTCTTTTAGATTGCCTTTCTCACGTTTGAAAGCAATGTCTGAAGAAAGGAATTTGAACTCTGAATTGATTGTTCCCCACTATCTGAGCAAATTTTTTTAGGATAAAGATTTCTCAGCTTAATCATACTTCATTCATTATGCAAAACAGCAGAGTAAAACTGAGCTTAAAAACCTGCTTAGAGTTGACCAGTTGTCTCTGTAGTCGTTTTCTTTGTCTCTCCTTTTCAGTCTTGCATTGAAGCTCACGAGAAGGACATGGAGCTTTCGTTTGCCGTCCAGCGTAGTAAAGACATGGTGTGCGGGATATGCATGGAGGTGGTGTATGAGAAAGCTAATCCTAGTGAGCGCCGCTTTGGGATCCTCTCCAACTGCAGCCACACTTACTGTCTCAAGTGCATCCGCAAGTGGAGGAGTGCTAAACAATTTGAGAGCAAGATTATAAAGTGAGGCACTTTCCCGTTTCGATTGTGCTTTGTTACTATGGAAGAACTTAGTAACTTGTGACAACTTGCAACAGACTTCCAGATGCAGACTGCACAGAGACTGCATTTAATGCATACTAACTTTAGTTTGGAAGTGAAATAATTGTTAGGGATAACATTTACACTCTGATTTGGTTAATATGGATTAAGTTTGCAAAACTCACTTAATGGTAGAAAATAACTTTCATTTATTTAGTAGCATGTTGTCCAATGGTTACTGTTTACGTCTTGGACACCCAGCCAGGAATCTGAAAACAGATTAACCAGTTCAGAATGTATGCTTCTTAATTCATTACCGCCCTAGTTCATTAATCAGTTGACAAAACATTTCTCCATTTAAAGGCTGTTCTAAAAAAACAAAGTTCCAATCAAATAAATACAGATATCAAACCAAAATAAATTTATTTAACTCTAAAGAAAAAGGAGTCTGTGTGAAGTGTTTTTTCAAGCTTTTCTAAGACAAGCTGACCACCTACCATTGCTATTGAGTTCTTGAAGAAGAGAGTTTAGGTTATCTTCATGTGTAAGCGAGAATCTAGATTGAAAAGCCCATACAGCAAGTGCGCGGGTACGATACATCTTTAAAGGTGTATGCCATGACTTGTTATATAGGAGAGGGAGCGCCCTGTAATGTGGAATTTTGCAGCGCAGTCTGTTCATTCCCCAGGTCCTGCCCAGAATGTCGGATCACATCTAACTTTGTCATTCCAAGTGAGTACTGGGTGGAGGAGAAGGAAGAGAAGCAGAAACTCATTCAGAAATACAAGGAGGCAATGAGGTATGAGCACTGCAGCCTTTTGTCAAGTTGAGACAGCAGAGATAAAGGCACACCTGGAGAAGAAGGATGTTGATGTAAAGCCCTGTCACACCTCCTTTCCACCACCATGTGTGAAGTGCATCCTTGCCTATCTGCCCACAGGTGCATGCAACCACACAGTCACAAAGCTATTCCTATGTTCTTTGACCTCAATCTTTCCCTTCTATATGCAAAACGCTGGTGGTGTAGCCATAAGTATGAGCTCGTGCACCGCGAGCCATCAGTGTCCCTATGCATGCATCGACCCACACACATTGTGTAATACGTCATTTCTGTGCGTAGGTGTTATACCGACAAAATACCTTCAGCTCCAAATGGTACCTGAGATCCTTTTGGACTACAGGTAAATGCAATTCTGAAGTCTGGTTGGGGTCTGCTGTGAGTAAGGGTTGCGGTATTTTCCTTTCCAGCAACAAGCCATGCAGGTATTTTGACGAAGGCCGTGGGAGCTGTCCATTTGGAGGAAACTGTTTTTACAAACATGCATATCCTGATGGCCGCCGAGAGGAGCCACAAAGACCCAAAGTGGGAACATCAAGTAGATACCGGGTCAGTGCTGCTGTTTTTTGTCCTTTCTATAAAGAGACAGCGCAAGAGGGGTGTGCGTTAAATCAGCTGCCTTGAGAAGAGGACAAAGAAATGTTGACTCTTTTTTTTACTTCTGATAGACCTCTGTAATGGTGAATTTGAAGGAGGTGGTGGTCTAAAGTTTGTGAATGCTGGAGGCCAAGATGGAAAGAGTGAATTTTAAAAACTTTCCTAGTACACCAACATACTGAAGTAGAAATGTTGGGCAGCGTTAATAGGGGTGTGTAAGGGTAAATTCTACTGGAGGTCAGTATCTCCCTGAAAGAGAAGCGTGGTTTCTTGCATGTCAGAAAGTACGCCGGGGGCTGAACCTTGTCAGCTTCTGGGAAGACTCCTACCTTGTACCGCTTGGTCACCTGGGGAAATACTTGTGTTCCACTTGCAGGCCCAGCGGAGGAATCGGTTCTGGGAGTTCATCGAGGAGCGAGAGAATGGTGATCCGTTCGAGACCGACGAGGATGAGGTGGTGACCTTTGAGCTTGGTGAGATGTTGCTTATGCTGTTGGCAGCAGGAGGTGACGATGAGCTAACGGATTCCGAGGATGAGTGGGACTTGTTTCATGATGAGCTGGAAGATTATTATGACTTGGATCTATAGCACCTGTCAGTGGAGTGTGGACTGTTGTCTTGGCTTCGGGCAGTAGCTATTACCTGTGGTGTTGTGGCAGTGCCTGTGTTTCTCCTAGGCAGGCCGATCAATTCCAGGTGCTGTTGTAATAACTTTTACCCAGGGTCTGTCTCTTCCCATCCCCTCCCACCCCAGGAGTGTTGTTTTTCCTCTGTTTAAACAAATAACAAGAAATAAATCTTTAAAATGTTAGTTTTTGTAAAAATGAATTTAACTGTCAAACAGTTAGCTTAGGTTTGTTGCTTCATCTGTGTACCCAACGGAGTTCACCCAGTTCCAGGGTTAAAGTGTTTACAGGACTTCCACACTCATTTTGAAGAGCCCAGATACAAAAATGAGCAGTGGTCATGCAGTGGGGATGTAAATTGGCTGATGGCCTTTTTTCTGTCTTTGTACCAATATTTCTGACTTCAAGCCAGATACAAATACTATCTTTCTGGCATCAGCTCTGTTCCAGCCCCCTCATGTACACGTCTTCATTTGTGATTTTGGTCTCTTGTTTACTTGCACATTACTATTACTACTGTGTAACCAGAACCAGGTGTGAACGTTCTGGGTTTTTACTGTTTAGCATGAAAGGAAAATGTCTTTGTGAAAGGAGAACTCTCTATGTGTATATACAGATAAATGTAGAGTTGGACCTCAAGGATGGGGAGACTCTGTGTAAGTTAAAAATAACAAAACCATCTTTCATCCCCTCTTGGTGCATGAAGTCTAGCCTCCAATTGGACATGAAACTGGTTTAGTGGTCTCAGCCCAGTCTGTGGCAGTGATCTTAACTATCGCTTAACTTAATAGATGGCACTCCCTAATACACCAGCTCTCTTTCATGTGTATGATTAGGGTTGTCCAGGAGCAGAAATCCGGTTAGCCAAGGTGGGGTCAGAGGAACACCAGAGAGGCCCCTTTAGCTTTATTGCTCTGTAAGTTTTAGAACTTGGTGTAACCACTTAAGCCGTGAGCTTCGCTAGGAAATCGCTGTGCCTCTCAGCTGGTTCAAGGTACACATGCCTCTCAGCATCTGAGTTGGGCAGGTTGCCTGGTAAAGCTGTTCAGTTTATGTGAGTTACTGCTTACAAAGGCAGTCATGCAGTTTCTGGCTGTAATTTGCATTGAGAAATTACTTTGCCACCAAAGCCCTAGCACAGGAATTTTAACCTTGCATTACATTATTGCTGTTTTTTATTGACTTGTGGATGCCCCGTGATCTGTTCTCCTGCTGCTCTTGTCCCCTAGACTGCCTCTCCTTTCACTTTTAAATGGAATGAGAAATTGTTCTGAGGTCTATAACGTATTGTTTTGCAGCTGCCTTTTGTAAGAAGCACTTTTCCCAAATAAAAAAAAATCAAAAAAATTAAATAAGAAGTCTGTCTGTTCTTTTAAGTTTGAAGCTTCTGTGTTTCAGCTTGCTTATTTTTGTGTGTGTGTGTGTTTCTGTAAATATAAAGGCATTTATGGCATTTATGTCACTTATGTCACTTATTCTTAACTCCTGCAGAATTGTGTCACGCTAATACGGAATTTTAACTTGGTTATAATCTTTCCAGCAAAGAGCCTGTAACGTAAGGAACACATTCTGAACAGACAGCTGAGACGATTGAACTGTTGAAGGAATATATGGGGCCATTAGTGGGAACAGACGTGCCTTGCTTTTTCAGAAGTAAGTTCTGCACTGTGGTATTAATTTTATTTGTCCTGAACAAAGTCAATTGCAGTACATGTTCTATTGATAGTTTCCTGTTGTAATGCTGTTTGGACAGCAAGTCCAAGCATTGCTACAGGCCACTTCCTAACAATCCACATGCTTCTTTAAGCCTATGTGTGTCCAGAAAGAAGCATTCTTCTGCAGAAATACATAAAGTTGGAAGTAAACTACTAGAAACATACTCAGATGCTGAGGGATAAGACTAAGAAAAGTTTAACTGAGCAGTCTAAAACTATCTTTGGTTTGTGTGGGTTGTTCCCTCCCCCTCCCCCCCCACCCCGAGGCAAGTAGCAGAGGGAGAAAAGCATTTGAACGTAATTTGCGCAAATGACATTTAAAACTGATATAGGGAGAAACAGAAAAAAGGAAAGGCTTTGAAGTAGAACTAGCCTTTCCTCCCCTACATAGTGAACGTAAGTTGTTAACATCCTATTGGAAAGCTGCATTCAACCATAAGTTTAACAAAGATGTGTTCTGGTAAGATGGAAAAAGGTAATAAACTTACCAGCCAGAGCACATGCATCAGCTTTCCTTCATAAGGGGTCAGAAATGGCATGCTTTACTTTTTGTGTGGGTGTACATGTGGCACAATGGTGCATGCTGCTGCTTCTAAACCTTACTTCTGTATGCCTTACATGGGAAGCTGAGAATATGCAAATAAGTGATTTGCTTTGGTGGAGGCTGTTCTGTCTAGCTGCAAGGTGACTGTTGTAGTCAAGTGCATCATGACAAGTAGTTTCTGTTGATCTCTTGCTTTGAAGTGTGCTGTGGTTCTTGTTCTGTCAGTTAAAGACCTGCATGTATTTGTTATCGAGCAGTACTGCTGTGTGTCACTTCCAGTTTGAATCTTGCTCGTGGTAGGCCTGTTTCTAAGCTTGCTGTTGCACTATGATTTCCACCCTCCCACCCCAAACTGGAATGACTAAAAAGAGTAGGGCCTTTGAAATGAGTAAAGAATGTTAGTAGGCTGCTATGTTCTTCCTCTGTAAGAACAGGAATAAATTCAGTAGAATTAAGGCAAACTTTTAATGTAAAAATATGGAGGGTGATGACTTAGGCTGTGCTACATTTTCTTTAAGCAAATACCTAAACTACAGAAACTGAAGAGGCCAATGAGAGTACTGTCAAGATGAAAAAGGTATAAAGACTCCATAAACTTCCACCAGCAAAGTCTTGATTTCAAAACAAAAATCTTTAGAAAAAGATGTATGCTCTCACTTGAAGTGCCTTGACTTTACTCCCTATGCAAGAATATATACGTATGGTTTGATATAAAATTTTGCATCTTGTGGTAAGTGCAAAATAATTTTAATTTGAATGTGATCACACAAGCAAAGAGCACTTCTTAGAACCTCTGCTGCTTTAGTTCAAATCTTGATAGGGCAGCTCTCTCCTGATTGTAGCCCAAGGTGTATTGTAATCTTGCTTTGTTTAATGAAATACAAATTAATTCTTTCCTGCTAGAGCAGGTACAAAATAGATTTCTGTTTGGAGGATACTGTGAGGTATGGGGTAATCTCATGTTTGGAACAAAACTTGTATAGATGGAATTACTAATGCTGCAGCAGCTTAAAACGAGGGAATCCACACGTAGTCCCTTAGGATCGAGATACAATACAGGACTGTGCTGTAGGGATCAAGTTGCTACAAAGTCAGTTTTACTCTAATGCTGGCATTAGGGAGGCATTATTAAACTGTAGTTGTGGTGAGCCTCGCTTCAGGTAGGCAAGACTGGACAGACTTGGCAGTGAAAACTGTAATAAGCAGTGATGTTTGTGGACACAGCTGTAGGAGACTGCAAATACGCTGAACTTCTGCCCCTACTTGCTGCTGTTGCTGTTATCTGTGGGTATGCTGTTTGTCACTTGCAGTCAAGCCAGAGTCAACACCTGTTTGGCAACAGCTTGATGTGATTGCATAGTTAACCTTAATGTGATTGCTGAGTTAAGGTTGATTTTAGAATAACAGCACTAGAAAAAGTGCTTTAAAAGACTTTTWAAAAGTCCTACCTCTCTCAAACTGCAAGTTCCATTAAAAGTTGAAATACTCTTGGGTAAAAGGGGCTCTTGGCCTGTCTAAAACTACTCTCAAAGGACTCTGGTATCCCAGCATTGCCTGTTGTTGTTCCAGTCTTTAACACACTTGCTTGAGAGAGGTGCTTGAAAATGGCTTCAGGAGTCAGTACACTGAGCAATGAGTATTAAAGCCCCCCTGCCTGCAGTCAAATGTGGTGTTCTGGGAACTGAGATACATAAAAATCTGCCTGTTGGCAGCCCACAGCTGGGAAGGGGCACCTCTCAACAGTGCTGTGGTTGGAGCACTCACCTGGCTAGGGGAAGCTTCAGTTTCAGTTCCCCATCCAAAAGTACAGGCATGCATCTCCTTCCTGAAAGAAGGCTCCAGGATAGAGCTCTTTCTCTGTTCAGGGCCTGAAAATTGCTTTCTCTGTCTCCTTTCCAACTATACTTAAACATTAACTGGAATGATTAGATAAGAACCTCAGCTTTTGTCATTAAGAGCCTGTCCCCTATGTATGAAGAAAAGCTTGACCACATAGGCAGTGCCATGTGCCTTCCACATCACTGGGTTGCAGTTATGTTTGCTTTTAAGCCAGTCAGCGTCTAGGAGGTGTCAGAATTTGCTCCATTTTAAAATACTTCTAATTTTTTTTGTTACCCTGTGATGTGGATAGGTGGTGCTTCAGTCTCATCTGGCATGGCTTGATATCAATGCAAGTAATGTGCCACAGCTAAGATCCAAATACTTCTTCCAAGTAGATAAAAACTTAACAAATAAGCTCATCTTCAAGCTGGATGTGCAGCTCTTAAAACTGTGGTACAGTAGTAGTTTTTAGAATAGCATTGTAAACAACATTACAATAAGCTACACTTTCTACAAGTGCATTAATGCTGCTGTCAAGAAGCACATTGAATTTGCRTGTGATGCTGGGGGAACAAAAACATTAATATAAGGGTCCATAGCAGTTAATGCTACTTGCATTGTCATAGCCACATGCTTCCATCTGCTCTGTGAATGGGGAAAGGCACAACTGCAGAAGTTACACTGTGCTTGTTTTTTAATCTAGTGGTTGCTATCTTACCATGTAGAATAACATGCTATAATAAAGGGTTTTTTWAAAGTTTATAGCTTTCTTCATGTATTACCTCATGAATAATACTGTCTACTAATACACACTCTGAAGAACCTTCTTGTTAGCAACTGCTGCAGCTTGCTCTTCATTCACATGAGGACAGCTTAAAAAATGACCCTATGGAAACCATTCAGTATAACTGCCCAAAGAGCTTGTGGAAGATGGCCAAACAGAACCAACTAAAAGGTCACACTCCTGTTTTAGTTGCACAACAGGTAGGTATTTAAGACTACTTTCTTGAAAGAGTAGTAAGGAGCCTGTTACAGGAAAGGGAACAGTGCAGCTAAAAGCACAATCACAAGCCTGTTCTCCCTGATCCCATGTTGCACAGCTTTCTGCCAGTGAAGGACTTGCAAAGTAAGTAGCTCCATGTGTGTGGGARGAGAATGGCAAGAGCCCTGTAACCTGGCAGTGCTGGGCAGTTAAGGGAGCATCAGCCTGCGGAAGTCTCCATACTGAGGGTAAGCAAAATAACTTCAAGCAGCAATCGCTAATTAAGGCAGTAAACCCAATGAACCATACAAAGGTTAATACTCTGCTGGTAAGATCCTTCCTCTAATTCTTGGCTAATGAAAGAGTGTAACTGGAGATGAACACAGTACTTTTCTATTAAGGTCTCCTGGAAGATTAGTATTTGCTGCAAATACTATCTCTGGTATATCTGAAATAGAACAAAGTTTGCTAGCAGTTTAAGTGTGGATACTAAAAAAAAAAAAGTAAAAACTGCTACATTATAAACTACTACCAGGAGTAGTCTGGATTTTAAACACATAAGAATATTAAAACTTACATTTGACTGTTTTCCTAGTGACAAGGTATAGAAACTAGTTGTTTGGAAGCTGGATTGCTACTTGTTCAGCTACTTTGAAAGGTTATGGTGTTTACTGTTGCTTAAATATGCAAACTGAAATGCAACTACTAGGCTAGTGCCAAATCAAGATGAAATTAAAGTTTAAAAACTAAACAGCAGAAAGAGGATGAAGCTTTCTCCACAGGAGGCTACATAAAAGGATTAGAGGCTAGCATTGAAGATTTCTCCCTCAGTTTACACATAGCTGAATTAACCCCTGCTCTTTGCATGTGATAGCAAAGAACCTGGCCAGAGGAAGCATTAATAATACTAGAAATACTTGCAAGACTATAAATCAATGATTCATTCTGCTTTATTTTTTGTGCTTCTTGGACAAGATTTTCCAGAAATACTTGCTACATGTTTTTTCCCTGTTTTTCAAGAACTTGTGAAACATGGGTAGATGTCATCTGGTAAGCTAGCAGCGTACCAGCCTTCCCAGGGCTTCCTTGCATGTAACCCGGACTGTATTTTATCATTACAGAGTTTGAGTTCTAATTCATAGCTTAACAGTAACTAAGTGATGCACTTTAATACATGTGGACTGCAGTTAAAAAAAACTTCCTCTGTATAATATTTCTTTCCTCCCTCTCCTACGCTGTTTCTATCTACTGGGAAAAAAAAAAACAACAACCACAAACAAAAACCCAAACCCTTCATTCAGTTCTGGTACACAGAAGTGAGCTCCCACTAGCAGAGCTTGCATTTGCAAGGAGCAATACAAAACCTTCCGTTGCTACCAAGATGCAGTAGCATATATACTTGCCTAGGGGTAGCTTTCTGGTATGCCCCATACCATTCCTTACTACTCTAAGGCAAGGTTACATAATTAAACCATCTTACCCCTTGCTGAGTTTTACAGGAGTTTGAATCCCTTCTTCACACTCCCTTGAACATCTGCAGGCATACTCTCAAGCTGCCATTGGCCCATCACACAAACTACAGAAGGCTTTTGATTAAAATCAGCACATCAAAAGCAAGATGGGGGGGGGGGGGGGGAGTCCTTTCACCCCAGCATTGATTTAGGCCATTACCAGGGCCTTGGAAGCATCACTACTCCTAGCAAGTCTATGTAGCAAGACAGAGATCGCTACTGGAAACAATTCTTATAATTTGAGAGTAAAGTGAAAGACAACTTTTCTCACCCCAGGAAGAAGGTTGGGACCCTAGTGTATCGTATTCTGCCTGCTATGAAACCCCAGGGATATATCCATGTTTGTCTGGTGAGGAAGTCAGTACAGATGTGAAATCACATACTCTTTCATGAATGTTACTAAGTTCCTTGGGGTGGGTGGCTACATGCCTGACATCAGGACTGCCCCTAAATGAAAGTTTAAGCAGCAATGGGTTAGCGCTGTCCAAGCATGTGTCAGACTTCTTAAAGCTACTGGCAAAGAGTAAAGTGCTTGCGCTAGAACAAACAACATAGCTTAGAAGGGTCAAATCAATGCAGAGCTCTGGTGCAAATTTTTCCTCTGACACAGCCAGAAAATCATTTAAGGATATAATTAAAGGCAATAATTTTTACAGTTCTCTTTGGTTAAGGCAAAGGCTGGCAGCTTCCCGAGTCCTCTTGGCTCAGAAGTTCGTGTTAAAGTATCAGCTGCCATATTCAAAGCAACCTGTGCTACCAACAGCAACAATGATCTCTGAAGATACTTACAAGCCAAATTGCAAGGTAGAGATATCAAGAGAGATGGCTTGAGGCCACATAGCACACTTTCATCGATTGAATAAAATGAAATCAAACAGCCTTAGAAGAATGACGACTTCCAAGTTCTTCCTGAAATCTCTCTTTAACAGAGGCACTGGGACTTCTCCATACTTGGACTGGCAATCACTGGCCTGGAATCAAGATAGATGCTGTTCGGAGGGTTCTCTCCATGAAGCTGTAAGGTATTTCGAGCTATCAGCTCCTTAGCCATTAATGTGAACACCTCTTCTATATTTTGAGCTTCTTTTGCTGATGTCTCCAGTACAGCTAAGAGCCCGTGCTTCTCTGCCAGTGTGCAGGCATCTTCAAACAGGACTTGGCGCTTATCCAGTGAATCTGATTTGTTCCCTTAAAAGAAAGCAAAGAGATAATTCAATAATTTAGTCTCTCAAAAATTCATCTTTAAATGCAATACATTAATTCAATTTTTTTAAACAATAGATTTATGTTAGGAATAAGAGTTACTGGAAAAAACAAGATGTGAGCACATCAGAGCCACAAACAGAATGTGGATCAAAACTGCAGCTAATCATATGATGATATCAAATGAGTTAAAATCCAAACAAAAACTAAAAACCTGTGTTCATCTAATTACTTGCTGTACATAGTGGTGCCAGAGGATTATTTGCAAGCAACTATTGGTCCCTATTCCCTAGTGTTTTTAAACATTAAGTAGCATTTAAGTTAAATATTTAAAAAAAAAGAATAGAAATCTTGTAGCTGTAGTGATTGCACACAGTAAACCAAAGCAATGTTGCATAAAGGTTTATTCCTCACTCAACCTTCAGTGGAAGCCACATGTGTTATGCTATTGTCAAGCATACCTTGATGCATCTCAAAGTGGATGCTCAGCTCTGAAGATCTGGAATGTTGTTAGTCTAAAGCAGATCTCCAAAAAACCCCCACTAAAACCCACCAAGAACCTGCTCAACTGTTAATCAGATTTTAACATGACCTATTTATACAAGTCAGTCATTATAAGATGATGTCAAAAAAGACAAGAATTCACACCAGCTACCTTAATGCTTAAAATCTATACGTGCAGACACTTCTTAAGTATACATTAAGCTTTTACTTGAAGCAGTTCAGTCAAAATCTGTCAGAAGTCATGAAACACCTCAGATAAAATACCTTTGTATATTTAAGTAGTTGCAGCACGTGTGGAATTTTCACCAGTTCTGGTACGTGCAGTACTTGGCTGAAGTCTACATTCATAGTTTCAAGACAAGCCTTCATCAAATTCAGATCTTGAATTTGAAGCGTATATAAGCCAACTCCCCTCCCATTAAGTCCCTTTCAGTTTTTCTAAAAGGAAAAAAAAACCAAACCTCCCCCACAAAAGAAAACCACAACCCCCCCAAAAAACACCTTGCTTGAGGGTTATTTGCCTTCTTAAAAAGAGCCCCCCCTTTTCCTCCTTCAGTTCCAGATGGGAAAGTTAGACTCCTTAACCTCATGCTAAAAAGGTGTATAACATGACTACGTACAATTAAATGTACAAAGACTTCCTGCCAAAGTAAGTAAGGCAAACAGCACCAGCTTCAGGAGAAAGCACCAAGCTGGATCCTTGACAAAAGCTTTATTTTTACCAATTCCAGAACTTCTTTCTTAAAAACGAACAACAACCACCAGCCCCCACCACACACACAGATAGGTCTGGTTCTTTAGATTCCTCAGAAAAGTTAGAAAAACCCTATCAAAGTTCAGYGATTCCCCCCCCCCGCCGCTGCCTCCTTACTCATTCCAAGCACTGCAGTTACATGCAGGTCAGAATTTGTTGTTTGTTTCTTCAGACGAAGAACAGGAAGAACCACCACAGCAGAAGTAAGTAACTTGCTAGGAGCACAAGCAGAAGCTTAGGTCCCATGCCTGCTGCACTGTGGGGCTCAACGCTGCCTATCCTCAAGAGCCAGTTTGGGCTGCTGCAGCTGCATGCATTGCTCTCGGCACAGTGCCCCAGTGAAACAGGCCAAAGCAGTGGAATGTAAATAAAAGCTCTGTCATTTTACTACACCAGCTCTCTTATTTGCAGCTTCTTCCTTGGGGGAAGGAAGAGCAATAATAACCTGAAACACAAAGGGAAAGAACCACACTGCTTCCTACCAGCTCCATTCTCAGAAACTTCTACCCATTCCTCTCCTCAAGAGGCAAAGTTTCTTGAATGGTAGTGGAATAAACRAGGAGGAAGAGGAGGAATGCAAGCAGACTATTTTGTGCTCTGTAAAAGCCATGTCCCCATCTACTGTCTTATCTGATCGAGTCCCATTACAGAGCAATGCACATGCGTATCAAAAGAACAGACAAGAAAGATGAGAACGAGGAGTTGTGTTGCTCTGTACCTTCCCTTTCGTCTTGAGTTATTGAGCTGCTAAATTCCTGTGCATCAGAGAGTATAGGGTCAGACTTACTGCAATTCTAACCTCAGTAAGGTTATCCCTGCTTGCTAGACTAGCAGCAAGTTTGTTGCATTATTCCAGCAGGAAAGGAACAAGTAAAAAGGTTTCACTGTCTGCAATGGGCTTGGTCCTGTCAGGACCAGGCTGTGACTTTCCTAATTTTTTAAGCTTAGGTCAAATTGATACCATTTCTGATCTATTTTAATTACAACTGCATTCTTCTTTAATGCATTGTTTATAGATACTTTAAGTAGTGGGGGGAAAGTGAGGGGGGTTTTATACATATATTAAAAAAAGCTATACAACATAATATTTAAAATTAGATTCCTACCAATTAACATCATGACCAAGTTTGCAGCACCATACTTTTCAATTTCATGAATCCAGTGAGGAATGGATTCAAATGTGGACCTCCTAGTAAGATCATAGGCAAGGATGGCCCCATGGGCACTCCTGTAATAAGACTGTGTTATTGTCCGGAAGCGTTCTTGACCAGCTGTGTCCCACACTTGGATCTGTAAGAGAAAGGATAGAAGTTGTAAAGACTGGCGAATGCTGCTTCCTAGGTGTTGGCCATCAGCATCTATGCTTTTGAAACCCCTTGTCTAGAAGGCAGCTAGACCTGTCCTAGCTCACTCCACTACATTCACAGTGTGGCTTTGCCCTCTCTAGATCTGAAGAGACATTTACATGCCAGCAAAGACAATCTACACAGACCAAAGAGAAAGCTGCAAGGGTAAACCCAGCTTTGCAAAGAGGCCAAGAAACCCAGTTTCAACAACTGTACTGAAAGATACAGAGCCTTACAGCCTTTTAATAGGAAAGGAAGAAGAGTGTACTGAAAGATACAGAGCCTTACAGCCTTTTAATAGGAAAGGAAGAAGAGCCAAGAAGCCCTGATGCAGGGCTGGGCAAAGCAAAGCTATATAAAGAGCAGGCATCTGAACTTTCATCTGCGCGTGGAGGTAAGTTCTAGCTAACAGTTTCTTTCTTCTGGTGTTCATCTTGCAAGTCTTCATGTTCCCTCAGATCAAGCATGCATCAAAGTGGAACCTTTGCAAACTGGAGGGTTTTCCCTCCTCGGTGTCCCAGATCAAACCCCCACATCTCTGAAGTGGGGAAGAGACCTCCCCTCCAAACCAGAGCCGGCTTTCAAAGCACTCCCTGCAGGCAAAGCATGAGCCCTCTCCACAGGTAGATCCAGAGAAACCACGAGGGCAAGCATGTACCCAAATGAGAGTGACTGCGTCCCCCAGGGCATCCTCCAGAGGGAAAGCTCCCCCCGGCAACACCCTGGTCGGGGCCTGCAGGGCCGAGTGGGAGACGCTGTGCACCCTGCCGCTCCCCCTGCACCCGCACGGGGGTGGCGACACGGTAACGGGGAAGCAGGTGCTGCCCACCGAGCCGCTTGGGCTCGCTCCGGCCACTGACCTTCACTTTCTTGCCGTCGATGTCCATCGAGCGCACAGTGAAGTCGACGCCGATGGTGTTCTGCTGCCTCTCGTTGTACTGCCCCGTCTTGAAGCGGTGCACCACGCAGGTCTTCCCCACGTTAGAGTCCCCGATCAGGATGATCTTGAAGAGGTAGTCGAAGGCATCGTCCGCGCCGGAGCTAGAGAAAGGCATCGCGGTTCCCGGGCGGGCCTGCGGCGGGGGAGCGCGGCAGTGAGGGGGAGCCGCCGCCCTGGCCCAGCTCACGGCAGCCAGGGGCCTGGGGAAGGAGCCCCTCTCCCGACCAGCCGCCCGCTCACCTGTTGGCGCTCACCTGCTGGGACAGGTAGCGCCCGCTTTGTACCCGCCCCGGCCCTCTCGGGGCCGGCGGGAAATGTAGTCCTCCTCCTCCTCCTCCGCCCGCCCTGCCCCTCCCCGCGGGCTCAGCTGGGGGAGCGGTGCCGGTGCCGCTCGCTCCCCGGCCCCTGCGAGGGGGCAGGCGGGCAAGGGGCCCGGCGCGCCCGGGGGCAGAGCCCCAGGGCCCTCCCTGGCGGCGGCGAGGGGCCGACTACAACTCCCGCCGTGCCCGTGGGCCCCTCCCGCCGGAAGAGCCGCCTCCCCCTGACTTCCTGAGGGCCGTGCTGGCCGCCGGGCACGGTACGCGGGGGCGGGTGGTTTCCCCCGGGGCAGGGGGAGAAAGGGGTGCGGGGCGGGCGGCGGTTTTATGGCCGTGGAGGGCTAGCGGTTGCGGCGGAGCCGGTGCGTGCCCTGCCGCTGCCGGCTCGGCTCGGCTCGGCTCCCCACCCCGCTGAGGACGTGGCCGCCGGGCCACCTGCGCCGGGACTCGGGCGGGGGCTCGCTGAGGGAGAGAGCCGTGTCCTCATCGTCTGCCTCGGTGCTTCGGCGGGGGAGCCGGCCCGACCGGCCCAGCCGAGCTGCGCAGCGGGGCGGGACAGCGCGCGGAGCCTGCGCCGCAGCCGGCCTCAGGCGAGCCGTGCCCGCAGGCGGGAGCGCGGCCTGTGCGCCGGGCCGGGCCGGGCCGCGAGGCCCGGGTCTCTTCCGCTGGAGCTGGGTTACCGGGGGGGCGGCCTGTCGGCCTGTCGCCTCCGCAGCAGGCGTGATCGTGCTCGGATCGACTCGGTGCTGGGAGGAGGAGTCCCTCTTCCTCCCGAACAGCATCCAGCTGGGGCGCTCGGGTGTCAGGCAGTCGGCTTGTGGTGGCCGCGAAGGGCCCCGTGTGGGCTTGGGTTTGTTCCTCTTTTCTTCCGTCTGTTGGGAAAGATGGCAAAAAAGAGTGTGTTGGTTTTTTAAAAAAAAAAAAAAAAAAAAAATCGTTTGTTTGTTTTGCACTTTGGAAGTCCCGGGAATGTTAATTCTCGTCTTTCCTGCCGGCTTTGGAGGACGGCAGGGTGGTGTTAAGGAAGTTTATTTTGAACTTAAGGGATAAGGGAGAATGCGGAAAGCTTAACAAAAGCTTATTCAAAATATTGGTTAGCTGAAGGTAAATAGTGCTAAACAAGCGGACAAGGCAGTCTAACACACTAAAAGCAGTCCTCTTCCTTTCTTAAAGGCTTGTGCTTCGCTGCCTTGAGTTCTGTGGTTTATCCTGCCTCCTGGTTTTTGCTCCCCCTCCACTACAAATTTAATGTGRCATTCTCAGAATAATCAGAAGACTAATTTGTAAGGATGAACTCCTAGTTGTATACTCTTCTAGCCTAGGGAGAATGCCAGTTTTGAATATAAAAAGGACAGGATGAAGAAGGAAAAAAGGGAAAACAAAATCTTTCACAGTCATCTCTACACCGTAAATAAGTGAAAAATGTCGTCCTGTGCCAGAAGGTTGTCTTCGAGAAAGCTAGCTGAGATGGAAAAGCTCTGAGGAATAGATAATTTCAGTAGTAAATGCTATAAAAAATGGGTGAGTTTAAGGTCAAAACCAGGTCTTAGCTTTAAAAAGACTCGGTATCTTGGACAAATAAGATCTATATTTGCATATCTTGACATGAAGCGAGTAGTAAATCTTGTGCTTTGGGCTGCGAACTGATTACCCGAGGAAGGAACTTTTCCCGCAGCGTTGCATAACTGGCAGCATTTTGCTTTCCTCGGGAGAGCTCTGTTATCTGCTGTTGCCTGGTGGGAGGGGAGGGAGAGGCAGGGAAGGAAAACAAGCTCTTGTGTTTGCCCAACAGACCGCGTGGTTCACAGCCCTGTAAGGACCGTGGTGCTGGGAAATAGGAGTGCCTTGGGTTCCTTTCTCTTCTTCGTGCAGCTTGTGTGGGGGACAGCCCTGAGCAGTTTTACTGCTGCCCGAAAGGGAGTAGCACCGTGTGATACTTGTGTGGGTGCTGAGTTCTCATTCATTGATGTTGAGAAGTGGTCTGGGACCTTAGATGGACATAGTTTTGAGACTACTTGCGAAGATGCCTCTTACAGGCTTAGCCTTGCCTTCCCACAGCTCCTACTGTAGGTGATTTTTTTCCCTCTGCATGAACCCAAGCAGCCTAGAAGCATGTCCCTACTAGATGGTGCTGCCGGACCTGGGCAGGCTGTCCTAGCTGGAGGAATGGGAGCGTGGCTCAGCTGCACCTGGGCTGCGTAGATGCAGTCGGTCTCAGATCTTGAATAGACTTGCTGCATTTGTCCTGGGTGAGAATGGAGGCATTCAAGTGTGGTGTAGGATAAACGTTACTCCAGTGTCTCAAAGGTAATAGCTGGGTCCCTATTACTCAGAGGATCCCCATGCCATACTCTGTTTTGGAGGTCAGGTGTGGCCTCGTTTTACATGATGGTTATGTATTCAGTAGTAGCTGGCATCTGTTTGTTGGTCTGGCACGCATCATCATTGAGAGAACAGGAAAGGAAGACTTCTTACAGTGAAAGTTGTCTTGATGAAACCTTTAAAAGTTATTAGAAGGAAGAGCAGAAATCTCTGTGAAATACAGGCTTTTCAGCAGCAGAAATTTTGATAAGAGGGAGTCTGGGCAATGACTTCTAATTTCTCCCAGTGAGGTTATGAAGCTGAACTTGAGAAGTCTTCTGTCAGATTTACAAATCGTTACAAAAAGCACCTGTGGATATGAAAGAACACAAAGGCATTATGTTCCATCTTATTTCAGTTCTGATTCTTTGGGGGAACAGGGGTGGTGGGTTATTTTACCTCTCCTCAGCATTCAGAATGTGTGTGGTGTTTGAATGTCTCTTGAAGGCGCAGCTCCCACCAACTGATTTGTCTAGCTGTCTTAAGCCAACTAGCGTGAACAGAATCAAGCAGCAACGTCAGTATACAGCGTGTCTTTCTCAGCACTACTCTCTCTGTTGCATGGATGCAAGTGTTTGTGTAGCTGCTTTGTGAGCTGTGGCAGGGAAATCTGGCAGAAAAGATCTCTGCCAAGGAAACAAAAGGGAGGTGTGGAAAGAGATTCACCACCTCACTGCCCAGCGGGGTTGTTTCCTGGACTCGGCTTGCAGAAACAGCCCCTCAGCCACACCAGCGCAGCTGAGGGAGTGGAGTAGTGTGGCATGAGCCAGCACTAAGAAACTGTGTGTCTGTCATAGCCTTTCCTCAGCTCAGTACTGATAATATCTGGTATCTAGAAGTTTAGGCAGATGTCACCCATGCCCTACAGGTAGGGACAGGAAAGTATGACTTGCCACATGCTGTACTAATGAGTTAGTGACAGATGGAGCTATAACGTAGGTCTTGAGAATGAATAGGCAGGGAGTCTAGCTGTTGAATTTCAGCACTGTCCTCACAGTTAGTTTCCTTTTTCCAGCTGTGCAAGTCCACTCTTGGGTATATTCTTTCAACAACATCTTAAAGAGGCAGTTGAATCCAAAACTCTTCCCCACCAGTAACCAAATGCTGCTCTCTTAACTTATTCACCGGTCTATAGCCAGCCAGGTAGCAGTGGGAAGTTAGTTTGTTTATGACCACTCTGTAGTGCACCGTGTATGTAAAAGGTGCAGAATGGTCTTTAACACGGGAACACCGGAAAGTTGGTAGAACCTGGGGAACTCCTTTGGTGATGGGCACTGAAGAGGCATCTGCTAGGAGGGGAACAAAAAAGAAATGGGTTGGAGGATAACCACAGGGCTACTGGGTGAATAGGAGTAAAAAGACATTTCTGGGCGTAGAATGTGTCAGGGAATGTACAGGTGATAGACAGGTAGCAATGTGAAACAAATTGGGAAGGAATGGCGTAGAGTTGTTCCTGCTGAATTCCAGCTGTTTGAGGAACACAGCTGTATTTTAGACGTGTGTTTTAATTCAAATATGTTTTCTTTTTTCTTCCCTTCCCACCTTCTTCTCTTTAAGTGTGAAGAAAAATGACCTAAGCACCATCCCGCCTTTGTGGCCAAGGGCAGGAGCAGGGGTAGGGCTGCCAGGAGGATGGCTTTGCCTGGAAGCTTACGGAGGCAGCCTGCAAACAGAGGCCTTGTGTCCCATTGCACCCACCATCATATTGTTGTGTTCCTGCTGACCTTCTTCAGGTAGGTTGAGTGTATCTCTGCACAGAGAAGTGTTCATCTCACTGAATTTGGGGAGATGAGGGCGTGTCCAAAGAAGGAGAATGAAGGTAGGGAAATAGTCTTAACCTTTGACTGTGAGCCTTGAAAGCAAACTTAAAAGCTAGTAGTACCAACTGGTCTGGGAGTCATGCAGTAGTGGAGCTAAGCGTGCTATGCCCCTGTGGAATCCAGCCACAAACAGAGCTTGCACCAAAAGTGAGGCTGGCTGTGCCAAGCTGGCAGCAGTCTCTTGCAGAAGGGTGAATGTGGGTGGGTGTGGGGAGGAACTAGCTGAAACGAGGAAGGAAGCAAACCCCGATGCTTGGAACGCTAAATGCCTGTTCTGACTGATGGAACGTGCTGTCGTTGCTTCTGGGGTCCTCTTCTCTCCAGAAAGTGCTGTTTGCAGAGGGTGGACAGGCCTCTACACAGAGAGATCACTGCTTCAGATCTGAAGGTCTACTAGATTTTTTTTTTGGAAGCTTCTCTGTTACACCAGCTGACAACAGCTGGAATACCATACTGCCTCTCCTTACAAACTTTGTCTCGCTGATATCCTTTGATTTTCACAGCAATACTGCCACTGATACCTAATCTGTCTCTGGAAGAGCACTTGTAATGGTGGTTAGCCAGATGAGTGCATCTTCTCTTTTCTCTTTATTGTTTTTTTTTTCCTGAGGTACCTAATTGTTGTTGCACAGTCACCTCCTCTTTTGAAAATGAAAGAGGAGGTCCTTTGCAGTCAAGACCCTATTTCACAACTCCCCACTAAAATCAGTGTGTCTACCCATAATTTGGGGGTTCCTGCTGCTGACTACTATCTCCAAAACTGCCAGTCCTCTGCTATGCTGCCTGCTTAAACAGCATGTATCTGTATTTTGAGTCCCACCCTTTCCCACTTGACCTCCAGAGAATATTTGGCCAACCTGTGCTTGTGTGTTTTCTGGCAGTTACTCCCTGCTCCATGCTTCCAGAAAGACATTCAGTAATGTCAAAGTCAGCATTTCCAGCCAATGGACTCCCTCCTGCCTAAACAGCACAGCCCCTGAGCTCCGGCCATATGAGGTAAGGACACAAGGGATAGGCAAGTGCAAAGAAAGATGGGTAACTTCCAGTATGCTGAGCTTGTGGTGCTGAAGAGGCCCCTTTAAGTGTCCATCGGGGACACTTCTTGGAATGTGAGCAGGAACTTCAGGTGTCTGAATTGTAGTTTTCTGGATCATCAGGTGATGGTGAAATCTTTCCTAGTGGTCGCCAGAGAGAAACTTCTCAAGAAGTTACAGTTTTCCAGCAGAAATGGGGACCCCAGGAGAGTTTCTGTAGTAACCAGCAGCACAGAGGTGGGGGAGGAGGGAGAAAGAGGGACCCTACCTCTGAAGTGTCGGAGGCAATAAACGGGAGCAGTTAATGGCCTTACAGAGATCTCTCTAAAACCCTGGCTGTGGCTTTCTCTGTGGCGGTGCTGCTGCTGCCACCCTGTTAAAAGGATAGCCAAAGCAGGAGAGAAGAAAGCTATCTGAAAGTGCTAGCTGCTTATCCTAAATTGATACTGAAGAATGACATTTTATCTTGCATCTAAAAGGTCTGATTTCCAAAAATGCTGAACATCCAGTACCCCTTGTCTGTAAAATCCTAGCTTCAGTGAAAGCGGTGGGAGTTTTAACAGTGTTTGCCTGCAGAAAAGGAAGTTGTATACTGCTTGCACCTCACAAACGGGATTGCAAGAACTACCTCCTGGCTCCTACCTGTAGTCCTTTTAGGGGCACGCTTGTTTTTAGCAGTGGCTTGTCCCAATGCTTTTGAAGTGGAAGAAATCTGAGATTAACAGCTTGGTCGCAGGTCGTGAGATCTATTAGAGCAGGGAGTTCCAAGCCAGTTGCTTGGGTGTTGTCTGCATTAGAAATCATAGGTTATTTGAACATTTGGCCGAGGGATGATAAATGCTGACTTTTTGTGGTAAGTGAAAACAGTAAATTGGGCCGGTAATGTGTTCAGGGTTTTATAGTATGGCAAAAAGGAGTGAGCATCTCAGGGATGCTAAAATGAACTACAAGGTGTTTATATTTAGTTCCTTAACTGACATTCAAACAACTAGTATATTTTGGAAGCTGTTTTGATCTTTTTTTTATATAGATGATTTAGTGTTTGCTGGATGTTGAGGTGTATGTGTCTGATCAAGAAAAATGGTCAAAATGGTCCTTTTGGTATCAATTTAGGTTATGTCAGTTAACAGTAAAGTGTGTTTTGGGAAATGGATAGAACAGATTAAGGACATGAACAGAGAATTCACTTAGGTGCTATCAGTTTTGAACTTTGGTATATCTTTTTAACTACAGTTGTTCTTTATTTTTATGCTTAAAAATATTTTTTTTTAAAGTATAACAAAAAGTTTTGCAATTGTTTTGTGAGTAGGCCCTAGTGTGATTTTATGAGAAGGACAACTTAGATCTATACTTCTCAGCCTTTAAAGATTTGTGAGTTCTGCGGAGGTTGTTTAATGACTTTAAGCCTAATGGCAAAAGATTTGATTCTCTTATCTTTCTAAGATTCTTAATAGCTTGTGGACCTCCAGGGATCTCTGGTTAAAAGTTGAAAGCTACTGGTGTAAGTAGGTATTGGTGGCCTCAAGTGGCAAAAAGTATTTTTCAAGGGATTTATTAGTTTTCTTGGACACATGAGACTTAAGCAGAAGCTGTGTCAATAGGCCTTACCAGTGTTACATCTTTTAAACTAAGTAACGGAGAGATAGAATCAAACTAAAACTGATGATATTTGAGTTAGGCACATCCATAGGTCAGGTTTGGATTGGGTTTATTTGTTTGTTTTCTAATGGCGGGGGGTGGGGAAGAGTGGAGGGAAGAAAACTTTGTCCTGATTAACTTTATTCATTCTTCAAGTCATCCTCAAAGCTTGCTATTTTCAGCTGATGTCACTAATCGTAGTTTGGGGACAACTGAGTCTTTTTTCCCTTTTTTTGATCATATTGAAAGTAAAATGAAACTCAGGATAAGCAGAAAAAATAACAACATTAGTGACTGGAGTTCATTGTAAATAGTTTCCAACCAGTCTTTTTCTTCCCCTTGTTCCTTCTGTGTTCTTTCTTTTCTGTTTGTGGTCTGTCATTTCTTATTATGGTTGCTGCCACAGATACTTTAAGGGAATTATTCATTTAGTGAAGACAGCAAGATAAGTACAGAAGAGACACTGCACATAAAACAGAATATGCCTTTATTGTATTATTCATTAAGATGCTCATCAGTGTTTCTGTGTAAGAAGCTGTCTAACAGTTGCATGCTTGTTAGAAGTAGGGTTTGTTTTGGCAGTCACTTGTCGTGATCCAGGTGGAATGAGCGTTTCTCACTTCTGGTTTGCTAGCTTGCCCTTTAGAAGTGAAACGAAGGGGCGGTGGACATTTTCTGCAGTAGATAATGCCAGAATTGTTCTTGACTGCATAATTAAAGTGTTGGAGGAATGGGAGGTTGCTGGGGCCAGATGCTGTTCTGCTTTGGAGTTGGGGTTTCCATCGAAAAAGAGTAGAATGGGCTATGCCTCTCCCTGTTTACCTGTTAAAATTTTCTCTCTGTAGCTCTGGAACAGCAGCCATTTATTTCCAAATGCAGAAGAAGCAACTCTCTTCCTGGGGACATTGGACACTATCTTTTTGTTTTCCTATGCTATGGTGAGTAAAACTAACCCAAAGCTGCTAAGCTTTGGTTGAATCTTATTGGGATGATCACGCCCACATTTGGAGGGGATGAACAGGATCTTCTTCTTGGACTTGCCTAGCACTAATGCAGTTAAAAAGATTAGTTCAGGAGCAGATTTTTTTCCTTCAATTTCTGTTAGTTCTGCCCATGCCTGTCACCCATGTGAAGATGCTTGTTAACAAATGCAAGAGAAATACTATCACTTCAGAATTTCTCACACCCCTATCACCAGTGGGTGGGAGGGCTAGTTCTATCTCTCCAAGGGTTCTCAGCTGAATTTTTTAAAAGAGAGACATTTAATGAACAACTATGAGCAGGGTTTCTTTGGTGGCAGAAGAAGTGGTTAGAATCAAAGTGTAAGTTAGTATAACAACAACGTTTGGATCAGCTTGACCCTTCTACATCATTTTAATTCTTGCAGATAACAGATGAAAGTCTTGTGGCTTTATTTAATGTTGTGTTTTGTTCTTAGGGTCTCTTTGTCAGTGGCATAGTTGGGGATCGCCTGAATTTACGATGGGTTTTGTCTTTTGGCATGTGTTCCTCTGCTCTGGTGGTAAGTTGGAACATACTAGTGTGATTTAGAAACCTTTCTTAGGGTTTCTGGATAGGGTCCTACTTTAGGGGAGAAGAGGTTCTGTTTCTGTGTGAGTCTGCCCATGAGCTGTAGCGGTACCTCAGTAGTTTCAAAGTCTGTGTATAAAACTTTGTCCTGGATGCACTTATTGCATTGTCTAAAGCATAGAGCTATGCTAGATGACTCACCTCTTCCTGAAATATCTATTTATGGATACTGTGTCAGAAGGAAATTCCTAAGTTTGAGGCACCGTCTAGAGACTTGATGAACGGCTTTTGTACAACATTGGTGTTTTTGGACTTTTTGGGACTGTTTTGTATTATAACTGTTCTCCCAGCCCACATATGTTGTCATCAAGGCTTTTGCTTCCAAACGCAATCTTTGCTCTCTTCTTTAAAGGACATGCTAACAATACTAAGCATTCATTAACTCATTTTGTAATTGCTGGTAGGGCATGTGTCAAAAAAGAATGTCCGCTTAAAACAGAAGGGTTCTTCAGGTTCAAGCCACTGCAGATAAGTGTGAATCAGTTTTATCTCGTTGTTTTCTGGTTATTAAAGTGGTGGTAAAATGTGTGGATTGCTTTTGATTTACCAGAGGCTACAAACCCACTATGGCCTATTGCGTTCTGCAAACGCATGACCGCAAACAYGCATCAAGCACAGTGTGCCACAAAGTGTGTTTATTTTGGCTAGTTTGGGTTAGGGCTCTTAGTAATTTGAGACCTGGCTGTAGTATTTATGTTAAATTTTGCTAAGATAAATGACTGCTGAGGGTTTTGTGTTTGCATAGAGCCTCGTGGATTCGGATGTCAGTACAATAGCAGATCAAGAGGCTACTGTATTTTTAGTGTTGTTACTGAAAGTATTTGTCTCTTTCTCCTCCTCTCCTGTTATAACTGTGCTGTTTACGAAGATAAAAGTCTTTTGTAGTGGAAGTGCCATGACAGCACATTTGTCTCTGGAGTTGTTGGGGCTCTGGAGTCAGTGCTGTGGTGGCTCAGCAGAGGGTGCTATTAGCTCTGAGCTGTTTCTTAAACAATGCCAGGCTTGCCTCTGGCCTGGGCCCTGCGGGGGGGGGGACCTTCTCCCTGAAATGTTATTTCTTTTTTAGGACCCCACTCCTGCCTGGCTTTCAGCAGTGGCCTCAGGGTTTCCTCTCTGTTGTTTTTTGTTTTTTTGGTTTTTTTGGTTTTTTTTTGTTTTTTTTTGTTTGTTTGTTTTTGTTTTTGGGTTTTTTTTGTTTTTTTTGTTGTTGTTGTTTTTTTCCTTCCCTCCTCTCTAGGTATTCTTCTTTGGCACACTCACAGAATGGTTGCATTTCTACAACAAGTGGTTCTACTGCTGTCTCTGGGTTGTGAATGGCTTGCTGCAGTCCACTGGTTGGCCCTGTGTGGTTGCTGTCATGGGCAATTGGTTTGGAAAAGCTGGGTAAGTTGAGTTTTCTTCAGTGACTTATCTGACCTGCTGAGTAGCAGATTGAGCTGAAAGTCTCAAACCAAAAAGGCCAACTGTTAGGTCAGAATTAAAGTTAAAGTTATGTGGGATGAAATATGCCTTACTTGTTACTATTATCTCTCTTTTTTTTCTTTTCTTTTTTTTTTTCTTTTTTTTCTTTTTCCTTTTTTTTTCCCCCACTAACA